>JAQGAE010002428.1:0-17879 GCA_034696685.1 Julus scandinavius | reverse complement strand
CTGAAACAAACCCGGAGGGCAAACTTTTTTGCATATGTGTGTAAATACTTGTATATACGTACATGTACGTCTTGGTGCATGGCGAGCCGGCTTAACAAAAAATGAAAATTGCATTTAGATTAAATTTAGTCTGGCTTAGCTCTGTGCATTTCTGTTTATAGGGTGCATAAAAATGTAAATGGGATTAAAAAATGAATTGCATTAATCGTTCGTGACCCATGGGCGGAGCTTCAACCGGAAGTACATCCCAAACTCTGTTGGAGAACAAATTCACCAACAGGTATTAATTCGTTAACCTGTTACAAATTCACAATAGACTAAAAGCACTGAAAATACAAAACATATCCCCAGGATGCTTTTCATTAGCAAAAGTGAAAATCATTCTGTTCCCAAAATACTTTCCTTCCATCTTTATGATCTAGGACGCTTCTTCTAACGGCTTACAACGTTGCTATATTACGCAGTAGGCGCTTTCTATATATTTTCGGGATATGTATAAATATTGTTGGTTGTGATTCTAATTGCATGTATTTTGAAACAATTCAAAACAGCTCAATCACACCCCTTTTAGCTTATAAACTTGGTTTGTTAACACGCACGTCATGCGAGTATTAGGCATAGAAAAGATGTGCTCCCGGATCGGTCGTCAGCCTTTTTGGCTAAGGGCCGTCTTAGTTGCCTCTAAGGAAGAATGGAAAGCCACCTTCAATTCATTATTATCATTACGCGGATTTTTTTGAATAATAAATTACGAAAATCGCTGACTTTTTTTTTTTTTTGCCAAACAGCGCTCGGAGACTCCCTACTTGGCAGCCATTTCGCTTAAGACAGTAGCCCGGTCCACATAATAGCCCCTCGCAGGAATTATAATAAAAGTGGAATTATTTCTGACTGGACTTGAGTATGCGAGCATTTCCAGTTTTTTTTATGTCGGATTATAGGCCAGAGGCTCAGGGATATGAACGAAGAAATGTTTCGAAAGCATTGAAAACCCGAGTAGCCATTCAACCCAGTTCGTTCTCCCTCATTTTCTCACCCACCCCCACCATTTTCTCTCGATGGCTATCGCGCAAAAAAAAATAATACAAAAAAATGCAGCGTTTTTATATGTTATGCATGCAAAGACCTGCCCCCGAAATATACGCCATGAAAAATAGAAGCAACATGTAATCAGTGAGGCTGAATAGGTGCCTTGTGCAAGTCATTGCAGATAATATTGTCATCCAAAAGATGAACTGCATGCATGCCAACTTGCATGTTATGCGAAGGGAGTGATGGTAACAGAGGGTGAAAAAATGGTAAAGGATATAAGGTGATGGACTAGAGCTAGGCGGGATGACAGCCTAGAAAAAATGATATTTTTACCCAAATTGATGATGTGCTTTTTACCCCCTCCCCCCCTAACATCCGAGGGCGGCCCACACGCAAGCATCCGAACATAAACGCTAATATAATATTTGCAAAGGTATTTCACTCCACCCCCTCTCGAAAGGGAATTCCCACCGTAAGTGGGACAGGTGTCGGGGTTACGTACGTGCATACCTGCTATAACATATCCAACTTAATTTGCATAATTATTAATGAAAATGCTAATGTCCGAGTTGTAATGAAGATCGTAAACTATATGCAGACACTGAACTTGTGATATCCAACAGTAATACCAACAGTATATCCAACAGTGTGATAACAACATGCATTTCTGAACTCCAACATCTAGCAGCATCTGTAATAATTTTTATAGCGGTCAATGTTGATTTTATTAGAAATTTACTAGTTGGATTAAGCTTATTTGCTATTTATATCTTACCATACACTATACATGAGAATTTCCAAAATAAATAACTTGAAAATGTTCTAATAATACAGCTTAAATTAACGCTGATTAACATTTATTATACTTATCTTCTAAGTTAGAAAAACATCCAATCATATCGTCTTTTTAACCAAACTGTGGCGTCACAGTCACGTGCATTTTTATGAAGATGCACGGGCTGGTTTTCGTTTTGTGCACGTGCTGTTCTTAATCTCGTGCTTTTAGGAATTCCATTGTTCTTTGTTAGGAATTCTATAAAAATTGGAATTCAGTTCCATGTCATTCAGCAGCATTATCCAATTTTCAATTATAAAAAAGTGCAAAATTATTTTGCATTTAGTGTCCATACATTGAACATTAGATTATTGGAGGTTATTTATAAATAATTCATGTTTTGGTCCAGACCAGATATGTATCTTCATCACTAGCATGAAATCAGCTATCAAAGGTATACATATTACACTTGAACATCACATTTTTCAATCCCCATTTTGGTTCCCCAACCTTAACAAGATTTGATGTAACAAACCATGATGTATTAATGGAATTTAACCTATAACCACCAACCACAGGAAATTCAAAGTTTTTTAAAAAAATATTCGTTCAGTTTAGCAAAGATTTATAATCCCATCACCTTTGTTTTGATTTCTGGCAATCAACCTTATTAAGTTGGTGCCAGCAAGTGGTAGTTATGCATTCATTATTCTCCAAAATTCTTCAGTGTTTTAGCTGGCAGCCTCGTCCCCTCGTTTCTTACACCGGTATTTGTGAATACCTTCCTGCACGTTTTACACCTTCAAGAGCAGCCCTTCCTAATAATTTCCATTTATTATTATTTTTTTCTTGTTGCTGCAAAGGTTGCGGAGCAACAACAACAACAACTATTCATGGCATGATGAAATTATTACCGTTGGGAGATTACAGAAAAGCTTTCCTTAGGTAATTTCGAAAACGGGTAACTTGGTGCAGCTGATGGTGAAGGAGGGACTTTTTATTCTCAGAAATTGTGTTCACCTGAGTGTTCACTAGTTTTATTTTCGATTCACCAATTTTCAATCTTCGCGTGTTTCTTGACCGCTTGCTTGTCCATTTTTTGCCCCTCTGCGGGTTTTTTTTCTGGCCTGTGGGCAGATTGTGCCCACACCAAAAACGGAGGTAAGGGGGTCCCAAACAGCGTATACGTGCGGTGCATTCAGAAATTCATTGTTGATATAAATAATGCATCTATGTAAACCTTTTTTTTTTCTGGTTGCCTTTGTTTCCCCGTTCTTTCCAAGTTGTTGTGGCATCATGGAATTATAGTTTTATAAAGTATTACTTTATTAATCACCTCAGGACTAAGGAGATATTAAATCGTTATTTTAGATAGAAATGTTCTTAGTTTTAATAATGGATCTCGTTGTTCACATCCCAGGCTCATCTTTCTGAAGAACATAACCCTTTTAACCACAATACTTACAGTGGTTATACAGGGCGAGCCATTGAAAGTGACAAAATCAAATATGAAGAAAAGCATTTGATACTAGAATAATTCAGACAAACTTTCTCCTTTCCTCTCAAAATCCTGCAAACGTTTGTCTAAATGAATTTTTTACTCAAGCGCATTGTTTTAATCCTATATTTAGATAGAAATTATCACTTTAAATGCCTCGTCCTGTGACTATATACATTTAGTGAAAATATGATTCCAAACAAGAAGGAGCTTTCTAAAAAGTTCTCCCAAGAACTCACTTTTAAGAGTTAGTTTTTCAAAATTAACAGCTTGAAGCAATTATTTTAACATTGTATAAACTAAACGAGATGTTAAAATTACACAAAGTCTCATAAATGTAAATACAAGAAAATAAAAATTTCGATTTCTGCATGCAAAGAAAGCAAACTTTAAAAAATCACCAAATGTTCCAATGTTACTTTCGATGTTTTTATTCTAGTGATCTCAAGTTTTATAGTAAAATAGAGCTAAGAAAGTTCCACGCCTTAGTATTCTAAAAGTTGAAGTTTCACTTTATCATCCCCTTAAGGTTGAACATTTTTTTTGTACGGGAGTTGAGGCGATGGAGGGGAATTCATATTTTCGGTAGGTTTTTGTGAGCTACACCGACCCGACCCTCGAAACCCTCTTATTTTTTCCCCATCTTATTTATCTCTGTCTAATGTTCCTGCACACACATTGCCTGTGCCCGGGGTCAAGTAAGCCGGCCATGGGCTTAGCTATTCCCTATTGCATTTTGCACCTGAACGAACGTTTGCTTTTGTTGTCCATAAATAAACCTGTTTCTCGTTCGGGCATTCCGATGCTTGTCCTTCTCAACACTTGGGGCAAAGGCGGCCTGGTGCACCCAGGGGGTCCCTCCTCCTAATAACCCGAGTTTTTTTTTTTTTTTTACTTTCCACGGGTGCGTTGCGTGAGGCCAAACCACCAATTTAACGACGCGTTAACGCGGACGCCAAGCTGCACCAAACCGTCTTATTATTATCATTAGCTGGCAGCCATCTTTATTGGAATTAATGGACGGCCCCGTCGCCTCATCGATTGATCGATGGGTCCTCCAACCATTAACATTCCTTCCTTGCCCAAATTGATGGTAGAAATATAATTGAGCAGATATTTCCTGTATGACGAAGTAATAACACGTCGAAGTGATGCTTGAAAATACGAATTAAGTAGCACTCATAACAAGGGAATACTCAAGATAATCACATTGAGGGAGGAGCTAGAAGAACCAGATTATCTAGCAACGTTTCCCATAATGTTCTGCAATCTACAATCAAAGGTATTCATCCGTACCATTACAAAATTTCGTTTTCTATTTGCTTCAAGTTTGAACCATTGTAAATGCCTACAGAAGATAATCACTAGTTTTCTCTTTAAGATGACCATAAAGCAACTTTAGCGAGAAACAATGCGTTTAAAGTAATCGTGAAATAAGCTACTATTTTGTTAAGAAAAATGCAGATAACGAACACGAAATCCCAAAATGGCGTTCTTAAATATCTCGTTTGGTACATTTTTAAAAACCAAAGTTTGTAATTTAAGCATGCGATACAATGTAAGCATTGTAAAATTCAACTTTTTCTCGTTATTGTTTTATGTATAGACCATATTTCTTAGGTGGCTATAGCAAGTAGTAATTATAGTTAATTTAGATAAAGTTTTTCAGCCACATTTTTATTTAGGAAAACATTGTTTTGCCCTCCAGGGCTGTGAAAACAAGTGCTGGGCATCGCTGAAGAATGCTTGACTTGATAGGTGAAACATGAACTAATATAGTGTGTAGGCCTACCAGAATTTCATTGATTACATCCCATTTCTACAGTCCATTTGATAAAACATACACTATTATTCCTTTTCCTTTTGCTTAAACTTATCATTTCCAAAAACAATGCAAGTCACAGTATTATTTTATTATTAGTTCATGTATTGGATCATTGAGATGCAACAAACACATACTGTAACAATGCATGCGTTATGCTGAGCCTGAATGTTTTTTTTTCTTTAGCCAATGACAACATTTTAAAATGGTTTTGTCAAGTATTTTCATAAGCATGCATTAGTTTTCTATAAATTATCTTTGGAAATGTGTTAACTGCAGAAATAAGCCCCCTTATTCAGTGTTCGAGTTTAAAAATGTGGATTTGGGGTGCTTGTGTATATGTGACCTACGTCTTAGTTGAAATAAAATCTCTTCTCTGACGGTTTCTTGGGGGAATATTTCCAGTCAAGGGCAAATGGGTTAGCACCATGGTGCAGGTGAGTCAATTACTATAGTACGCAGGCTTAAAGTATATGTATTGTACCTTAGAAAATTGAAGGTTGGCACTTAGATCGCGCTGAAAAACCCCTTTATACACTACAGTAGGCTACACGTGTACTAGGACCCCTCCTGTCCTGCTTCTTCCTCTCTATATATAACTTTATGTAGACGAGGGGGCTTCTTTTACCACAGTCTTGACTTGGCCCAGTTTGTTAGTAACACGAGTGGCAAATCTGCTTATTGTTCATATTTTTCATAGACTTTTTAATTCTGCTCAGTGATCAATATTTAGGGATGGAGATGTGCAACCATCTATGTTCAGTAAGACCATTTGGTTGTGCTGTTGGATTTTTGGCAAACCCTGTATACAAATTGAGAAATAATGTATGTGAGACATTTCAACACGTTCTTATTTGGATGTTTGATACTCGAGTCACACAATTTTACCTAAAAGTATTTTTTTTCTTCTAAATATTTAGTGAGGCATGGGACATGAACAAAATTTTCTTTCAAATTTTCAAAGTTATTCATTTGATGTGTTAACAAATCATTCTACATTGTACAATTGTATAACAATTGCATATATCCTACTTGTACAAAATACTGATCTTAACACTACATCTATTTCTTCTTGTGATACCGTTTAGATGTTGAATTACCGATTTTTTTTACCATTGCACGATGGGTTACGCTATTTTCCGATTATGGAACTGCTCAATTAAAGCAGGTTATTCCTGAATCGAAGAAATATCTTGAAAATGTCATTGTTAAAATGCTACTTTTCTATATATAAGAATACGGTCATGAGCCCATGAAACGGTCATTCTATATCGGTATTATCACTGTTTTCCAATCCGTTGCATTACTCGTTTTTCCCCATCTAATGGTTTGCTGACTCATTTAATAACGCACACCATTCAATTACAATCTCGTTCAGTTTAGCTCATTTATTTTGAGCATTTCATTACAAAATGGTACACTGTGATTCTGCAAATTACATTTGGTCAAATCCTATAAATATCAAATGATAATAGAGCTCTGTTTCCTTGGACAGACTTGTATAGACTGCTACCTGTAAATCTGGGTTTAAATTTACAACCTATAATCCTGCTACAAATTGTTTGATTTTGGTATTTAACGATCCCGAAGGTCGAGAAACAGGCACCGAGTTAAGTTTTCTGGGTCATTGGGCCCACCGGTTATATATCCGCCTGTCTCGTTTAACAAAGGTAAAACATTAAATTGAAGTGTTTACCTCAGAAACGGGTTTGGATGGCTGACCCATACATAATGGCGGTTTACTCAAAAAGGGTTTTTTTAAGCTATAGTTTGCGAAGTAAGCGAGATAACCTTTTTTTTTCTTCTAACATTAGACAGTCTTGTTAACTGCAAAGTAGACTAACGTGTATAGATATGTACGTGATTGAATACGCCATTTTGGGTCCAAGAAAGCATTTGGCCTAGCTTGCACGAATTTTTTAGTGAATAAAAGTATTTCTTATTTGTCAGCTCTACAAACCCAGTTTAATCGTCAATTTTCGTTAACGGAGACATATATACAACCGACAGGTGCTCAACTATTGACAATTGAGATTTTTGGTGCAAGCTGAGCATGGCCCATTATAAGCTGAGTATAACTGAATGGGTTATGTGTGTTTTAAGACAAATGAAACATTGACCACATGAATTCTATCATAAATTAAACATAGTCAACCAAAGAATCAGCATTGTCAAATATATAAAATAGTTTATAGGATCACTTTATTCAACCATATTTGCATGATGGTGCATTTGTAGAATGAAATTATTGAATGTGGTGGAATTCATTATAACCATAAGTCAAGAATCCAACACCGGCACTTCATTATAGTCAATACATTTAAACCTACAAGCTGTATGTCATTACGCGAATACACTGCTTACAGCGCCATCTTTGGGCATCGAATTTATAGCCTTGTTTACGAATCTTTGCACTCGCTTACCAACACATTTCCAGACGTGAAATGCCCTTATGGCGTTTTAGGTGTTTAATGTACTTACAGTATATTGAAGGGGGAAAGTTGAAAATATTGTCATTGATCGTGAAGCTTTCAAAAACGTTTGAATAAGCGACAGATTTGTATTTCTGAAATTTGTTGATGCCGAACTCTGGTTTTGCAGTAGCAAATATTCCATATTGTGCAAAAGTATTTTCATTTAGGATATTTCATATTTCTCAGTGATGAGTATCAGTCAGGGCTTCTTCAGGGCTATGGAATCTATTGGAAACATTTCGCCCACTAGGCCTTCTTCAGGCCCTGAATGTTTCTTAAGGCCCTGAAGAAGGCCTGGTGATGGCGTGCGACTCTGCATGCATGATTGGCTGAAAAGTTTTGCAGCGTATACTACATTTAGACATACAAATTCATTCCTCAAACAAATCGTCAAAGGAATAAAAAAGCTACAAATAGCAAACCTTGTAATTTCTTTTCGGTTTCCCAAAACTTTTGCAGCTCTGTGAAATACTTGTCCAGTATGAACACTTTGGACAGGCCCAATGTTGCCATGATGAAGAGCGCGCAGAGTCCAAATCCAACATAAGAATCTGGAGTTTAGCCGCCTATAGTTGGACCATAATTCCTTATAAAGCTTCTTTTACGTATATTGTGCAGTTCTGAAACCTGAGAAAAACTTCCAATTTTCTCTCCCTTTTCCTCAGGGTCTGATGTACCTTTCTTCCATCGTTGTCGGATCCATTATTCGCTCTCTATAGTATACGTCACCTCACAAACACTTAATCCCGCGCACGGCACATTTTAACTTGCAACGACAAAACCCTCGTTATAAAACGCGCAAAACCTAACTTGACATTTTCCAAAAATGGCGAATTTTCGTAAAATCGACGTTCACATAATCCTTCGGCGATGGAAATCAAAACACGTTGCATATGACAAGAACGCGTTGTTGTCACTAGAACGCGCCAACGACGTTGCGCATTCTACAACACGGCGTTCCATTCAGATAAACTTTACTTGTTCGAAAACTATATTATAGCGAAAATACAAAATTGACGAAATGCTACATTCGTCAAAGTTTTGAAATTCGAGGTTCCACAAAACAATGAGTTTTTTTCACTTTTTGGCAGTAGTTTTTTTTGGCCAACGCCTCGCGTAGCGTCTCAACCGTGTTATATTCCTCCTAGTTCTACCTGTTCGAATGGTTTCACCATCGTGATTGCCAAAATTGTACGTTTGGCCTACCTGCACCCTCTGCCTAGCCCCTCCTTCTACAGGTAAACTCTCTCAACCTTACCACTCTTACCTCTGGCGCATATTCTTATTGGCCAACTTAAAGAGTGACCAGAGAACCTGCAGGAGAACTTTGGTAATAGCACAGGATTCTAAGAAATGCCATCTTTTTCGTGTTGATGTGCATGGTGTGTCTTTTGCCAACCCCTGCTCCATCTGACAGGTTCATATAAACGCGTAGGATCAACATTTTCTTTTGGAGAAAAGGATGTTATACATGCCGCTAACGTACACATGTACTCGTGTATTAACCATACATAAACATACCTATCTTATCGTCACATTTCAGATTTGTAGAATACGATGAAAAGAAATTGCACTGTTTTTCTGAAGAAGTGCAGCAGCTGCAAATGAAAGAAAACAAATGTACAAAAAATCAACTTAAAATTAAAGAAAACAAAGCAGACATTCATATAGATGTTGAATTTACTGATGCACCCCTAAGAACCCCTTCTAATCCCGCTTTCAGTCTTAAACGGCGGTTTTAGAAGAGTAAAAAATCAAATTGCCTCTAAACTATTTTATTCAGAAGTCGGAAAATGAAATTACATCTATCCATGTAACAACAATTTGATAGATATTGTAGTACATTAAGCAACAAGTATACTGAATATGGATTTTTCATCAAACGAATTGTTTATTTTCTGCAAAATTGTTAGAAGTTTATATTGTTAAAAACTGCATTTTTGTCGCATTACTATGGTTTGCTAAACTATACAGTTTGGAAAACCCCAGCTGTGAACAAGAATCCCAATTGAATACATTCTTCGTGTCCTATTTCATTAAGGGCAAACTCGTTAGAAATTATCCAAAATCTACATTTTGATGAATGAGGCTTGATCCCAGATTCGGATGTGATGAAGGGGAGTGTTCTCGCGTATACTTTTAATATGCCTGCATTGTATTTAATGAACAAAGCACCTATTAGCAGAAACATAAATAAAGGTAAAAAAAATGACATTAAGGTCAAAATTAACATACACCAAAAAGTATTGTAAATGGATGTTTTTTATGAATATTGATGAAATAAATTGCATAAATTAAAAACCGACATATACATTTTGTAATAAATGTATTAACAAAAGATTCCTTAAAATATGAAAGAATTTTAATAAGCACTTTTTAAATAAACCTCAAAAATCGAAAGTCGTACAACAACAAAATATTGGCAACCTTCAAACACATTCGAATATTAGTCAAATAAACATAGGGATTCTAAAACTAAAGATTTGGTGTTCTGCCATGCACCCCACCATCTTTGAACACCTCCACATAGTCCCGACTTATAAATCCCATCGAAATGTTATGGAGAATTGTGGACATAAATGTTTGAAAACGGAAAATTTCATCCAAAGAAAGCTTGAAGAAATTTGTTTGAGGAATGGCACAAATTCGTGAAAGAAACAACAAAAAAACCTAGCGAATTCCATTCCAATACGTCTACCGGTTTAGGTTAGAGAAAATAGATTGCAGACCAAGTATTAAAAACTGCATAAATTGATAATTTCTATACGTTACGGTGTGTTATAATTTTGACAATACCTTTTGGTTGTGAATTTTTTAAATTTTTTAAATTTTTTTTTCAAAGTGTATTTAAAAATAGTGTTAATTAAATCTGACTGAAATTTTGGGGATGGTTTTTTTAAAGCTGTTATTACAAAATGTATATTTCAGTGTTTAAATAATGCATAATTGTTTAGTATTATTTATAAAAATCAGCTATTGCCAATACTTTTTGGTGCCACTGTATATGTTAAAGATCTGTACATGACCCGAGCATGGATGATGTATGGAGGCAATGAAATGTTTGCAAATGTCTGTGTTTACTTAATTGAATGATCGAAAGTTCAATGGAAATGGCTGGATACTCACTTTTGATACATTATCTAAAAATTACTCACTGTGTATACGGGCCATATCCCATTAATTTTGATGACTAAAGTTCGATTTATTAGAATTTATATCACAACATTTTTCATTGAATCTCCTGTACCATGTTCCCCTGTTCCTCTTTTAATCAGCTTTTAAAATACCGCATTTTAAATTACAATTTACAATTGACAATTGACAAGTAATTCAGACTATAAGAACCACAGCCTCTTTTTTGCATTTAGTTCAAAATAGATGAAATATACATTAAATCTCGATTAAACCTGATTTTTTATGATAAATATAATAGTGGTACAAGAATCTCATATACTAAGAATTGGTAAAAAATTAATATGGTTAAATTTCAGATGGTTAAAAACGCATACCTGTAAATTATTGTGGGATGCCGGTGAAAATGAAAAGTTTGGAAATGCTTATGTCCTGAAATTACATATTACAAAGACAACGTATTTAATTTATAGCCAATTAACAGAATATAATTATCTATTTTTTCGAGTGCTTTTTTTAAAGCTTAAAGTCTTTCACCATTTATGGTAAAGTATTACACAAAATTCTGACATTAAAAAATGTGTTAAAACAATTTTTTTAGAGACGGTAAAACAGATAATGAAAATACTTTTTAGAAGGTTGCAAGCTTTACTCGAAATTTTGCGATTTTATTGATACAACTATAGGAAATATCCAGGATTTTTTTTATAGAGTAGCTAGCTACAAATGATATATTTTCCCCCTCCTCATTATGGGATTATCGCTCAAAAATGAAACATAACCTTAAAATTATACTGAATCATATTGAAATTCTGGAAACTCACTTGCTTCTTGAATATAAGTAGCATTTTGAAAAATTGTAATAACTTTGAAAATAAGATGGTCGATGATTTACGGGTCACGTAGACTTTTCAGAAAGTGGTGATATGGAGATTCAGCGTAAACCACAGGCTATTATTTCCCAAAACTTGATTAATCCATTTGGGGTTGTCATCAGACAGACTTATCCATATGGATTTTTCCAACATCGCCAACGTTAATGTACACAAATGATTCAATGAATACTTGCAATGGTGGGTTGAAGGTTGTTGACTATCTCGAGGCTGGCCAATAGATATTCTTGTTTTTCACCATGGAGAGAGTTGTATGGAACATGCCAGCTTTACAAACGTTACATATTCAATGCTTGATATTTACCCACACAGAATGAAAACCTTTTATTTAAATTTCATCATTATTTTGAGGGACGAACCTAATTTAGTCCTGCTTTCGTGGCATCTCATGTCCTTGTTAAATTCATGAATGGGCATGTATAGAGTTTCCACCTATTGCTATTGTGTATGCCGATTGCGCAATTAATTACCCTTCATTCATCTCTTTCAGTTGAAATAATTAGCACAACCCTCTGTCAGAAAACATTATATAAAACAAGGTATCCACAAAGTCCACTTAATATTAACAAATATTAAAAATCCAAATGATTAGATAACTGTGTGCAGTTTTTTTTGTAAGAATTTAAAAAAAAGTATTACCACGAAGCACATTAATACAATATCCATCTCCATACATGTTCTATCGAATATATATCATTGTCTAGTGCCACAAATTGTACAAAGTCATCTTCTCTTCATTGGCATTTTATAAACATGAAAATAGTTAAATAAAATAAAAATAACATAAGGAAACAAGAAATACAGCATTCTTAGGTTTGGATTCTTGAGAGATATTCTTCTACGAGCAGGAAAGTTTGAGCATTCAACATAAAACATTAGAAAATTTACACTAAACATGTTTTTGTTTAGCTATAATTCTAGGGAGATTATATAACGAGAGAAATAGGAATAAAACCAATAATTTAAAATTTCTTAGACTTGAAGTGTTTATTTTCAAAGTTTTAAAAATCAAGCAAACTTGGTATAATAACCTTTAATAAAATAAAACAGAAAAAACTGCTGTAAATATTTTCAAATACGCATACAGTGAATGTAAAGCGTTGCACCATACTGTAATATATGCAATATAATGGATTATTTGACATTGCATGCATATATATGTATATTCATCAAGTGCAAAAGCGTATAATGTCATGTATCAAACATGTTATATTTTCAAAGTCGAATAACATTTCAGTATAGAAATCTATATTTTCCTCGCATTATGGGTTGAAGTGACGCCCAAGTTGATATAGTATATATAGATTCGCCAATGGGCACGCCGATTGGACTTGTTATTTTCCAATATTTTAAATAGATGCATACTCGTAGCATAAATGTAACATGTGGCCATTATCTGACTCGTTACACAATACTGTAATATATGCAATATAATGGATTATTTGACATTGCATGCATATATATATGTATATTCATCAAGTGCAAAAGCGTATAATGTCATGTATATCAAACATGTTATATTTTCTAAGTCGAATAACATTTCAGTAGAAATCTATATTTTCCTCGCATTATGGGTTGAAGTGACGCACAAGTTGATATAGTATATATAGATTCGCCAATGGGCACGCCGATTAGACTTGTTATTTTCCAATATTTTAAATAGATGCATACTCTTAGCATAAATGTAACATGTGGCCATTATCTGACTCGTTAAAAAATTCTCTTTGCTTTTTCGCTCTTGTTAAAATTACAATATGTAGTTTTGTATGACGTTGGTCCGCATTAAGGAACAGCTTTTCGGCAATGGGGTTAAGTACTTTGATTAGTAATCCATTGACTAATTATAAGGTATCGATAATGGCAATAAAAATGTATTCGAATCGAACAACTGATGGATGTGCCAGCGAAATTGTTACTTTTTCCGTCAAATTATCATAAAAAAACAATAGCCTAATGATGATTGAGCAAAAGCGTATTTGTTATAGCATAATTTCCCCAATATTTACTAAGTTCGCTGAATAGGTAATGGTCCAGACTTATTCGTTTTTAATTTATACCGAATGTGAAATCGGTATAAATGATCCGAATTTCTCCATTGATGCCCATCGTTGTGGTATCCTCACAGGTTACCCATCGAGTATCCGTTCGCATTTACAATTCTTTCAAAAAAATCCACATTCAAATTGCAATATCATTCTTAAAATCACTGAGCAGAGAACTTCCATCATGAAGTTGATATTACAAGTTGCGGCTTGGGTCACCATCCTTGTCGTGTCAATCCCGCAAGAGGTGAGTCTTAAGAGTTTTTCACAATTTGTAATCGATATATATATATATATACAAGTAGTTATAATTTATCAGCACTATTAACGTTAATACAAAAAAAACATTTTCTGACTAAACTCCCAATTAAACTTTTCAAAATCACGAAATAGTTGGGAAAGTTCTTGTATCACGGACAATTTGATATTATCTTTCATATTTTCCTTGTATTCGATATGATACACGATGTATACCATATATTTCTGGATCCATGTTTTGACATCATATATTAATTTTGACAAAAGATACAATCTAAACATCAAAATAAATTATACAATGTTTTATATCTGCATTTAGAGATGAAAGCAAAAATTATAGAGAAATGAATCTAAAGAAATCCGAATGCTGTTATTATTTATTAATAATTGACAAGATTTAAAAAATAAAATTATATTTTTCTTTTATCTTATTAAATATTTGCCATGACTTTTGCCTTTGAAATAATGACTATAAATGGGGAAATATTTTTTTAAAAAATACAAAAAGTAAATATGAAAGTAATTCTAAATTAAATGCGAAATCTATGTGAATACTTTTATAAAGTGTAACATGTAAAACATGTAATGTTTAAAAATGTAAATTGTTGTTGAGAAATCGTTTTTTAAAAAAATATATCTATATAAAGTGGGTTTTTACATTTTTTCACATATCATTTAATACTATATTAAAGCTGGCCACAGTAACAAAAAAGTAATTGAAAACAATAATTTTTAAAATGATGCCAATATTTATGTTTTTTATGAGTGCTGATGATATATATATATAGTCGATTACCAAAAGTACAATGCACTGTAAGGTTAGTAAATAAAAATGCACATATGTGCACGAATGCAAATTCATCACCTCATCCTTATTATCGGATTACGTATGCACGTGTCAACAGAGCGTCAAGTTTATCTCTTAATTGCCAAATATGTGACCTCGTAAAACATCACAGAATCACAAGCTTTAAATAGTCAGTCATTAAATACACGTATATTAGTTTTTATTTAGAAAAATGCATTGCGTAAACAGTTTCTATTAATCTTTAAAACACTAAAATTGAAACACTGATAAATGCCTCAAATCTTTAATTTTCTTCACCAAAATACATGTATTAATATAAATTTAAACAAGTCACATATATCTTCCGGAAAACCAAAAAATGTGTAAGTTTTCATGATCCTTAACCGATCATTTAGATTTTCACATCTGAAAAGTTATGTATCTGTTTGTCAAGTCTATAGCATTCTATATGAAATATTTTATGTGATAATCCAAAGTTAGCTCTCTGAGCATGAAGCATTAGATTCAAATTTAAATAATATACCAGATTTCTCATATTAAGATTTTAATGACAATTATTCAGTGATAAATTTCAAATTATGGCTCGTTTCAGATTCCGTTGTGAAAATGCCTTAATTAAATCCATTAAATATAAAATATTTTTTAACGCAAATCGGTAATTAGACATTTAACGACACAATGCGAAACCTGCCATTATCTAAATAAAAGGGTTCCGTATGGCGACCATGTGGGACTTAGAAAATTTTTGGGTTGAAGGGTAACCTAACCTAAACTAAGCTAACCTAAAAATACCATGTGGTTAACATGAGGAAAAAACAGAAAATTTTTCTAAGTCCCACATGGTCGCCTTACGGATTCGTTCCCAATAAAACCCAGTGTTGCTTTAACATTTGACGATTTGAAGCTCATAGGCGCCATCTTATGTCATAAAGGACCCCATTTTGTTCACAGTGAATCGCACGGACCTAGCAATTGCACAAAAACGCATTACAAATGGCGCTGTGATTTTAACTAAGTTAATCCAGCAAAAGTGTAATGATGAATCCCATCTTGTAAACACTGTCAGTGACAACCTTAACTTTGTATTATCTCTAAACAGGGATCGACAGGGTTGGTTCCTTCTAAAAGGCAAAATAGAGACATTGATGACCAGCCGTTCGCATTTGCTGAGAACGACTATAACAATCTCGAAGAGCGGGCACTGTTTGACATATTCGCTCCTCCCAAGAAGGGCGAAACCGATGGCATCTTCGGCGGCATCATCGGTGGCATTTTCGGTGCCTTGGGGAGCCTTTTCGGCAACTTCAACAACGTCTTGACCAGCCTGGTGAATGGCATCACAGAACCTTTCAAGATCATTGGCATCGACGTCCAGCTGGACTTTGAGAACTTCTTCAAGTTCTTCTTCGGTGCTTCTGGAACGGTCCAAATCGACTACAAGAACACTACCGACGTCATTGTCAAAGTGATTCTGCCCTGTGCCTTAGCCTTCAGCCACTTTACCATTTCGCAAAACGGAAGTCAGAAGTTCAATATTCCGCTCACATTCAAGATCAATGGCGACATTAACACCAGTGTGAATGTCAGTGTGGCCGGTGTTTTGTCCACCAGTACTCTAGCCGCTCAATTTGCCGCCAAATTTCTTGACCCCGACGCCAAGCTGGATGTTGTTGTCGGTACTTGCAACAATAACTGCACTTCCGAACAGGTCTTGTTGGAATTGGTGGCACTCCTGAACGTCACCGTCAAGAACACCCTGCCATCCATCGGCGTATCCATCACCAAGGTGGAATACATCCAGTTCATCGTTCACGTGTTTGCCAAGGGTGACGGCAACTTGATCAAGTTGATCATTGACGGCATCAACAAGAAAACCCCGCTGGGTAAAGCAATTATCGCGTTGATCAAGTACTTGAACGTGAGTCTGAATCCCGTCGTCAAGCCATTGTCTTTGGCGGACATCTTCGCGGCGATCCTCAAGGGTGATCTCTTTGGGCTTTTTAGCAAATTCATTAACGCCAACGGGATCATCGATTTCATTAACCTGATTAAGATTCTGCCAGCGGATCTGGGTGCCGCCATTCAGATTATCCTGAAACCCTTGAGTATCTTCAGTACAGGTTCCGCAGGCTTTGATGCAGTTGCTTTCTTGTCCGCGCAGAGCGCAGGAAAGACAATAGCTACAATCTTGAACATCACCAACATCAACGCCTTTAAAGGTCTGGACTTTAATGCTTTCATCCAGTTGCTGATCAATGGCGGACCAGGCATAGGAATCAACTTAGGCGCCATCTTCAAGAACAGCGGCACCCCAGACATTGTGAAACTCATCAAAGACTTGCAAGCCATATTAACTGGCGGTGCACAGATCACCATTGGCACACTTCTGAAGGATAGTGGATTCAGACTGGACATCGATGGTGGGATCAACCTTCCAGACAGCGACCTGAAGCAAATTGTCGACATTTCGGCTTTCTTGCAACTGTTGGGCAAAGGTTGTGGTTTGACAGTGGACCTTCCATCTGTTCTTGCCAAGTTGGACAGCAGCAAGGTGGACGTGAAAAAGCTGTTCGAAGCCATCAAGGGGATACTAACCGGTGCGGTTAGCATTGACCTGGACGCCATTTTTAAGATCAGCGGTGTAGATGACATCAGTGGTATTCTGAAATTACCATGTGGGGCAAACGGCATCGATCTGACGAAAATCGTCCAGATTTGCCTGAAAGGCAGCGGTGTGGATCTCACTTCCATAGTCAATTTCATCCGATGCGAGACACAGACAACCCCTACAACGACATCTCTTATTCCTGACACGAGCACTACCACTGGTAAACCCCTCACAACACCTACAACGACATCTGTCGGACCCACTCTTCCTGATATTGACATAGTATTCCTTTTGCGATTGCTCTCAGGGGGAAAAGTAGGTGGTTTGGACCTAATTGACATTATCTCCAAAATTAAAAGTACATTACCAGACATTGGACAAATAATTACTGACATTATAAACATTTTTATCGGTATTGATGTCACCCTAAAGAAAATTCTTCTTGATAGTGGTCTTATTGACATATTCCCACTATTGAAATTCCCTGGCTGTTCATTAGACACCAATGTCAACCTGACAACCGTTATTGAAATTATT
>JAQGAE010002427.1:0-17882 GCA_034696685.1 Julus scandinavius | reverse complement strand
CTCCATAAACTTTTCCAAAGTTATGCTCCATAAACTTTTATAAAGTTATGCTCCATAAACTTTTCCAAAGTTATGCTACATAAATTTTTCCAAAGTTATGCTACATAAATTTTTCCAAAGTTATGCTACATAAATTTTTCCAAAGTTATGCTCCATAAACTTTACCAAAGTTATACGACAAACATTGGGGCATTGGGTCGATTTGCTTCATCCCTATATGAATGATGTGCTTTGATAGAACAATACTATGGTGATGGCACCTGGATGTTGTTTTTAGTCCAACCCAACATAGTTAAAAATATTTTTTTGAGTATATTATTTTAATTAAGTATATTATATGCTTGATAAGTTCAAATTGAAATACAATATAATGACAGAACACCATTTGTGTTAATAGTGGCGATATATAAGGTCAGTAGATGAGTAAAATTGTAGAACTACCCCTTGGAGACTGTAATGAATTGAATGTATTTTAATGAGGTGAGAATAGCATAATATTTAAGTTAAATTTGGACGGGAATTACGAAACACTTCCAACTAAAACTTTTAGTCTTGAAAGGTGGGCGAAAACCCGCAAAAACTTACTTTTAAATTTAACTGATATTGCTGACAACTTGCTTGCTTTAATACATGATGACTTGCCTATAAGTAGCAGTCTTGCTAAACATAGCACTGTAGTTTGTGTAACTTAACTAACAACCGTTAGTTTGGCTAAAAATACAACTTGCCATGTAATAGAAGCAGGTGTAGTGTTAGAATAGACAACTACTTTGCTGACATTTTGATTTCATCTAAGTTATTTGCATTGAAATGTGCAATTTTCACATGTTGTTAAACTGCTAAGGCAAGTTTTTTGAGGGCTGTACATTTATCGTTTCTCAGTTAAGCTAATTTTAATAAAAAACTGCCCTTTGTTCTGTTTAATTTTAGGAAAGTAACATTAAACATCGATGTGCCTTTTCATGTGGTTTATAGCTTTCGATTTCCACAACTCTAAGCACTTAATATCTTTAATTTTAGAACTATTAAATTAGAGTATTAAATGCAGAGCTTATAAAATTGAAGATATATTTACTTTTAGCTCGATCACCTTAGCTAATTTTAAAGTCATAGAAAACGTGCAGCAATGCACTATTTTTAAACATGTTAATAGCACATGTTTTCGTAAAAAAGATTTCCATGTTAGATGAAAGCTTTCTGTAAGGAGTTTTATCAAAATAATTAAAAATACGAGTGGCGGTCAAAATGTGTTGCATATTTGTTTATTATTCGAAAACCAATTGTCGTACAAAAAAACTGAAATAGGTATTTTAGTGAGCAGGAAATCTGCTATTTTTCAATGTAGGACCCGAGTTTGTTGAAACATTTATCCATTTGGTCCACTAAAGGAACTCACGATGATGTGAAATTTGTGGTTTGGCAATATACGAGAGGGGTATAAACAATCTCATCAAACGTTAGGATAAATGTGTCAACAAACTCGGGTCCTACTATAAAAAATAACAAATTTCCTTCTCATTAAAATGGCTATTTAAGTTTTTTTTGTAGGACATCTGGTTTTCGAATAATAAACAAATATGCAAGACTTTTTGACCGCCCTTCGTATATTATATAATACATATTTGTTTGCTTGAAAAAGTGATTGGCTATTGCAATTATACTTCAAATGCTTTCATTATTATAAAATGGTTTTAGATAGTTTTCAAATTAAATGATGATCCGCTTAATATGTCATCACGGCTATACTGTATAGAGTGGGATATACAGTTTCATAATTTCCATTTATAATGGGGTTTGTACCAAACGGTACCGCTGATATAAAGTCATACATACACGTACTAGATTGATGCGGGTTTTACACATATATACTAAAGTCGCTTGTGTAACTGCACTAATAAAAATATTTGACACGATAAACTTTTGATTTATACATATATTATAAGTGGCTGAAGACAGATTTTACCGCCTCTTATTAACGGATCTGTATTTTATGGATTTGACTATTAGGGGTATTTGATTTTCAACAATATCAAATTTACATTCTGAATTAAAACATGTCTCATAATATCAATTAGTGAATGTCGCTTTCACTGCCAAGATTTTGGCATTCATTTTAAACGATATTCAATCAGGAAAATCAGGAAAACTACAAACAAAATTAAACATAATTGTTGTGACAGGGAAGTTGCATTTGGCAGCAACCATATCAATCAATAAATATGCACAGTGAGACGCAAGCTAGCTGATGGTGTTTTCGTACTTTAGTATTTTGGGCCCAATATTAATTTGATTTTAAATGGTTTATTATTTATGATAAGAATTTAATATAGAACTATCATATAGCATCACCGTTGGATTTTGGTAGACTTAAGACTTGCTGGTATTGGCAACGTAGCAATTTATATTTTCTGGATTATACCTGTTCCTCAAGTACCATTTTTTTTTTTTTTTTAATGACACAAATAAATCTTTATTGACATTATAGCTAGTTTAAGTTTTGTGTAAGCATAGTTACAATTTTATACAAGAATAAGTTTTACTTAATCGTAAAATTAATACTTGTAGATGCATGTGATAATGTAACTTAACTATAAAGTTTAACAAATATGTTCAAAATCTTATCTACAGTATATGAAAGTACCCTTAATTATCGCAGGCGCCATTTCGATATTTAATTAAAAAATTCAGAAATAGGAGAATCGTCCACTATGAAATATTTCAATGTTTTTTAATTTAAAAATATAGCTGTAAATTCAGCGAATACTATTGAGTGTAAAATTATATACTGTATGTGTACAGTTTAATACACATACAGAAGTTCATTACATACTATATCAACAGAGGTATTCCTCGTTCCCTAATCATCCAAGTTGTCAACCTCTTAAGATTACATACCATGATGAAACTACATCATTATTTAAAAACAAATTTGGAAATTACTAATTTGGATGTTCTGGGTTTCCACTTCCACTTCTGGTCATCGGGATTTCACCTCTCAAAATGACCATTCATGAAGTTTATTTGCAATTTCATTTGCAGTTGACAACTTTACGTCAAACTTAGTTCAAATTGCCTTCAATAGCATGTCAATATAAAATGCAGCAATAGCTCACTCTTAAATGACTCAATGTTGGGGGATTGGCTCCTTGCCATTGAAGTAGGAGGGGGATCGATACAAAAAAAAATCATTAAAATCGTAGCAAACAAACAATAGATCGGCAAGCGAGTTTATCATTAATTTGTGAAACCGAATCATTGCCAACGTGGTACATTTATCACATTTCTCCAGGTATAAAAGAAGCGAAGCTGGAAGACAGGATTTACACGTTGCCATCAGACTTTCCAGCAGCTTCTCCTCCTGCTTTCAAAATGACGTTTATAACGCTGAAGGCCCTGAAGAAATTCATTTGGGTGTATTGGGATTACTTGGTGATTATTGGAACGCCTCTTCTACTTCTGCCCATGCTCTTCAACTATGATACCGATGTAAGCTTCATCTATTTTTTTAAATTTTTTGATAAAAAATTATAATTTTTTATTTTAGTTATTAATTTTTATGTCGTTTTGGAGTTTCTTACACAATTTAAATTTTGTTTTAAAAAGTTTGTGTCAGGGTTTAAGTTTAAAATAGACATTTTTTTTATATTCTTTAATTAACTATTTTAATGGGTTTTTTCAAATTAAAAGTCATTATTTCTTGAATATCAGCTTATTCATAATATAATTTGAACACTTGGTTATTTCATAGCCAGATTTATAAGTTTCATAGTTTGCAATTTTTTCGTATTTTCCATTTTTATTTTAAAGTTAATCTATAGTTTTTGTCCTTTTAATAAAATAAATATCTTAACCAAATTTTCAGAAATGTTGAGAATGTGCACTTGCAATTTAGGTTATTTTACCCGTCTTTATTTTACTTGTAGAACAAGCTTGACATTTTTAACTTAAAGTTGCTTTCTAAAAGTTTTTAAACTTTATTTTCGACTTTTATGTTTGATAGTATAAATTTGTATTTCCTTTGGCTTTGTTTTACTAAAATTTTATTAATTTGAAACTGTATTCTCAGTATTAAAGGCTTAGCTCCTCGTCATTAGTCAACCATTGGTTGTCCAAAACCAATAGATATCATTTTAAAAGATTTTTACATTGAAATTAGTTAAAACATGTCCAACTAAAATTCTTATTATGTTTATGAATTCATTAACTGTTTCCACCACGTATAGAACACTCAACACAACAAAAGAATGCAATTAAAATCTTTAAAATGGGTGAAGGATTCCTAAAGGATTGCAATAAGTTTTCGTTAATAGGCATGATTAATTAAGAAAAAATAATGACACGGAAATTATTATAAATTTAATATAATTTGCACTTGTCACGATGATATTTTAGACACAATTTTTAACATGTTTCCAATACACTTTCAGGAAGCGAGGTGTGGGTACGTCATCATCATAATGGCCGTCTATTGGATAACAGACGTTGTCCACTTGGCAGCAGTAAGCCTCATACCTGTATTTGCATTTCCCTTGATGGGCATTTTAAACAGTGAAGACGTCAGCCAAGTCTACATGAATGTAAGTATATATATTTGCATGTCCGGAATGTGTACTTTTCCAGTACGGTGCCAGATCTTGAATTTGCAATTGCTCCGATTTACAGCTCCTCAATAAAATAGTCAAACATCCTTTTTCGATTCCATGCCAAATTGCTTTTAATTGAAAATATTAATTTATTCTACGAATTATGACGTGATGCAATTGGCACGTGCGTCATAGGTTGAACCATCGTTTCGCACATTGCAATCTTCAAGAACAATGCCATTTCTTAACTGCTACTAAGTTCACTATTTTAAAGTGGAAATTTTGCAATTTTAATTATTTTTAATATCCAGGATGCGAACGTTGTGTTCCTGTCCAGTCTGATCGCTGGAGTTGCCCTGGAGAGCAGTGGGATTCACAAGCGGATAGCTATCATAATCCTGATGAAAATTGGGACAAGTCCAAGACTGTAAGCTTTCTTTTAATTCTAGTTTTATCAGTTTTTAGTTTCGCAAAATCAGCATTTCATCAATATCTTTTCTAGACTTCTCCTTGGCATCATGCTGGCCACCATGTGCATGTCTACTTGGATAATGGACATCGCCTCTTGTGCCATGATGATACCTATTGTGGACGCCATCATGCGCCACCTGGAGTCGGTGGACGGAAGCCCAGAGGAGGACAATGAAAGTGATGATGTCAATGTGTCCACGATTACGACAGCCACACTACCCAATGGCGACGAGATTTTCTTGGAGGAAGGTGGCAAGTACGGACAGACCAATGGAAACATCACAGCAATTGTGTTTGGTAAGTGTGGCATGGTCAAGTTTTGTGAAAAAGTCAAGACGGTGATGACATCGTTTCATTTTCAGTTTTATGTTCAAATTAAATTTTGATAATTTTGCTATTCCAGTTGACCAGAACGGAGTCGATGTCAAGGAATTGCACCGGCCATCTGACGACGAGTCCACGGTGGACGAAAAACCTCCGTAAGTCGACCAGAATCACTCCACCATGATCCACACAAATTATTCCAAAATTACAATGTTTCCTTTTGCGTACTTACAGAGTGTCCAGCTTTGAAACTTGCCTTATATTAGCGGTGGCGTACTCTTCCGCCATTGGAGGTATCGGAACATTGACTGGTACCACAACCAACTTGGTGTTCAAGCAACTGTTGACAAAGTAAGCACTGGAAATTCAAAATCTAATTTTTTTATTGGAAAGCAATGAATAACAAAATTTTGGGATGTTTTTCTCACAGAATTTATGGAACATCAGGAGGTGTCAGCTACGCTACCTGGATGATGTTTGGAATCCCAACCATGATTGTCTGTGTGCTTGCTCTGTGCGGTTTGCTGCAGTTGTTCTCTCTGGGATGCAGGTTAGTCCAGTTCTCAGTACAGTCTGATACAAAATTATATTTCCAAGTCCTCAAACATGCCCTTTGCCCTTTGTCACATATTTTAATAATGTCGTCGTTTTCCAATACTCAACAGCGTCAAGCGAGAGTCACCAGAACGCAAACAGCGCATTGCTGCCATGCTAAAGAAACACTATGACGAACTGGGAGGCATCACGTAAGTACTCTACTTCCGGCGTCATTTTCCATTCATGGTTTTCAGTGGTACTCATCGGAATACTTTGTTTAGATACCACGAATGTGCCGTGCTGTTGTGCCTAGTTCTCCTGCTTCTGCTCTGGTTTTTCCGTACCCCTGAATTCATCGATGGCTGGGAGGACCTCATCAAGCCAACCAAGTAAGCTTGATTTCGGTACAATACCCAAAATACTCAAAGTCAGCCTCTCTGCAATGACATCTTTCTATTTGCAGGGTGCTGACCGACTCCTGTCCTGCCTATGTGGTCATCCTCCTGATGTGCATCTTGCCCGCCAAATGGCCGCTTAAGCAAGGTAAATTACCGGTGGTCAACAAGATCTGAGATTTACCATAAATTTCAACGAATAAGACGTTGATCTCATAGATTATTTTGTCATGTGAACAGGTAAAGTGACGCACTTGGTAGACTGGGAGGTGGTCGAGAAGAGAATTCCATGGGACATCCTCCTCCTGCAGGGCGGTGGTCTGGCCATGGCCGCAGCTGCTGATAGCTCGGGTTTGACCAAGCTACTCGGAACCCAGTTTGCCTTTTTTAACTTTTTGCCATCGCCAGTCATCTGTTATCTCATCTCCATCATCACCGCGTTTATGTCAGAAATTATCTGCAACTCCTCGTTGGCTGCCATGTTGCTGCCTGTTATGGCGAATCTGGTGAGTTTGCAGATTATTAAGATCTCCAGGTTGTACAAGAATCAATTATGGATTTTTGGCTTCTTGATTCAATATTGTTTCTGTTATATTTACAGTCTGAGCAGTTACACGTCCATCCTCTGTACCTGATGTTACCTGTTACCTTTGCTTCAACTTTAACCTTTACCCTCCCAATTGCATCTGGACCCAACGCCATTGCATATAAGACCGGAAAGTTGAAACTGCCCACCATGGTAAGTACACAATAGAATTAGTATTTTTCACATTCTCAAGTGCTGGTTGTATTCTGATAACTGTTTTCAAATCACAGTTTCGAACTGGTATTTTGTCCAACATCATAACTGTGAGCATCATGTTCATGATGACCAATACTTTGGGGGTCGCCATCTTTGGCCTGAACACTTATCCCTCATGGGCCAAAAACATTACCGAGACCACAATCCCCGTGTCTAGCATACCCGGCCTTCACAACTTCACGGACATCGTGACGTAGGCTTGGACAACGGTCATCTTGGTTCTACCTCCTTGCTTGGAATTCGCTATTTTATCTTTTATAAAGATGCGAAAGCAAATTGGTCAGCGTGGCATTTTATCGCATAATACTCATGCTCAACGAAGTAACTTTCCGCGCCACACACTCTGCCATAAGTCGCACAAAATCCACTCATGTTTTGTTTGTATATAATTCTATATTTTATTAGTTGTTGTCGTCTAGTTCTTAGATTGTGTTAATCTGCCTATGTGCATTAAAAGTTTTTGTTATTTAGTTTGTCTTGAATCTTTCATGAACTTCGACATTTTTTGGAAATATTTTTGTACTACAAAAATATATAAATTTGGCACCATTTTGTTGCTACAAATGTGATGCAGTTGAGTGTATTGTATCACTTGTGGTTCTTGTGATGTGTGACTGATTGCAATATGACTAAGGAGTCATAACGTTTGAGACAAATGATTTTGATATTGTGCTTAAAGCACATTTGATTTTTTACCATCTTCTATGTTATTGTGATAGTTACAGAATTCTGTAACTATCACAATAATGCAACTTTCACTTAAGGGGAAGCAAGATTTAAAATAATATAGCCCAGCCGTTATTTTCTACAACGTTTGGGGTCTTAAGCCTTCATCAGATGCTAGCTTTTTATAAAAATATTATGACAAGTTTTTCAGCTATCTTGAAAATCGGGAAAGTCTGAATTTGTGATTGAATTTTTATCACTTAGGAACGGTCGGGTCAGAAAATTTATGTTAAAAGGATGAAAGTCTTTATAAAAAAAAGGCAAAAGCAAACTTGTTTTCAAATTCTCCATAACATTTTTTAGACTCGTTGAAAAAATATATTGTGGTAATTGATCGTGTGAGAGGCCTTTTAAAATTTAAGGGCTTTGAATTCCTTGTGAATTCCTTGAAATATGCTAACATTTTTTTTTCTAGAAAGTTTACTGGGCACCCTGAAAAAATAAGTTATACAGGACATTGATTGAGTTAATTTAGATACAAAAGCTCACGAGTCCAATGAGGTAACCTTATGGGCGTTTTGGAAAAGTACAACACAAGATTGGTAGAAATAATCCTTAAACTTATCATGCGAATCTATTGATGAAGCTCAGAGGCAGCTTTTATTGCATTTAAGAAAGTTGTTTTTTAAAATTAATAGACTTACCAAAACAATTAAATATACAGATAGTTTTATTGGCTTTAATATATTGTTCCAGAAGACTTTCAGAGGCTATAACTCAAGAAAATTGTTTTGGTTTTTTTTTGCAACAAATTTCGCTATCGTTTTCTAAAATGCACGTATTTTATTAACCATTTAAAAGCGTGTTTTTCCTAAAGGCTTGAAGATGTGAAAAATAATATAAACTCAGCTTGTATTGCAATTAAGACATAAGTTTTAAAATTAATACAGGCTTATTAAAACTATAAACTTTTAATTGGAAGTTTTCCAGCATGTGTATAACTTTTCAGACTATTAGTTTAATAGTTATTACCTCGACATTGTAAGAAGTAACAGAATTTTCCATGTACAATTATAAACCTTAACAGCTCTATCAATTTCCGGTCAATCGAATGAAGAGGCTATTATTTTCACCTTAATGATTTCCGTCAATAACAAGAAATTAAATTTATAAAGGTTGTCCGTGAAACCAAGACAAAAACAACAAAAAATCCTTTGTACAGCTCTTCACTCAGTCACAAGGTAATCAAATACTCTGTTACAATTTGCCATTTTTATGACCTTCATTACCTAATTGCTTTTTTATTCTTGGGTCTGTTAAGATACTAGACACTTGGCATCGACATAATGTTGCACAACTTTTCATTGTCCTACTGGATGTCAATTTGCAAATTCACGATTGCCATGATGGGATAATTGCAGAGTTGAAGGATTGTCTATTGTTGTCTTTAAGGTAATATCCTCATCACAAAAACAATCCATTTTGTTTAACTTGTTAGTATCGCGAGCGTATATCCATTTAAAAACTTATAAAACAATTTGTGCCAATCAACTTTCTACCAGGATTTGGCCAGTTTTCTCAAACTTATCCGGATGTCAATTTCTCTGAAAGCATATAAATAAGAAATTTTGATTAATGAACTCCTGAATTTATGACTAGACGAGGCAATTCGAGAATAATCAATGAGTTAACGTGGAACATTAGTAGCCTATTACTTTTCTATTACTACAAAAATATACAAATACTGTATAAGCACTTCTTAGAATTTTTATAAATGTAATCATAAATAAATGACACGAACAGCAGTTCCGGTTAGATGCATTTTAATAAACATTGATAATAAAATATACATCTTCTGGCAATTTGTGTAACAAATGTCAACAAAAGAGTTATTTCCTCAAAATGCATTGCTTCAAACTTTTAAAGGATGGTTTTTCTGTGTACCAAAATTATTTGGTTCTTGTAATAACACCGATTGTCTTGTTACCCATGATATATGTAATGTATATGTAACAAACAGATATTTCAATTTTAAAAGTATCTAATTTTCTGTAAGAGTGAAAACACTGTTTTGGTCATGATTAAGTCTTTTAAGTCACGTGTAAACATGTTTCAACTGCCTTCATCAATTCTTTATTAACATGATTTCAACACGTCTTGCTCATATTTTAGTACTGCAAGTTATATATCACAGTCATGATATTTGTCAATTCTTTATTCAAAAGACTGTATGTAATAAGCGTGCAGAATACAAACAGCACGTGTTATTGATATAAAATATAATTTATAGTATTTTTGATATCAGTCAAGCATGGGGCATGTAATCTTTGCAGTTAAACTTCAAGAATAAACATCATAGATCTGGTGCCAACATTTTATAAATCTAGATTTTGTTTTCCATATAAAAAAACTTTTATAAACACATTTGTAAAGAGTAAAAATCCAACATTTATTGGCAATTTATCTTTTAATTTGAATTATTAAATATTCAATATGTTTGGCAATTCACAACTAAAATCACAACAAGTTTATTGTTTGGTCATGCGAAATTAACTGTAATAAATCATTGGCCAAAGTGTTTCTTTGTCTTACGTGTTTTGGTAATTACGCAAGACTGCATATATATTAGAAAATAATATTTTTGCAATAAGCTATGGTACAGTGCGTTGACAAACAATTAAAATTAATAATGTAACTATAGTTTGTCACTAGCCAAAATTCTGAAAATTGCATTCGTCATTTATGTTGGCACTCTACAATACCGACATCTTCTTTGCTCCAAACAAAAGAGTTGTTTCTTCAAAATGCATTGCTTCAAACTTTTAAAGGATGGTTTTTCTGTGTACCAAAATTATTTGGTTCTTATAATAACACCGATTGTCTTGTTACCCATGATACTGTTGATCGATTCTAATGTAAGTTTTGAGCACATTCTTGGTTTCTCAGCACTGATTGTAATCGTATTGCTTTCATCAAGATTCCATCAAGTTCAACTGAGAAGTTTTTAATCTAATCTTGTCAAAACTTATAAGCGTTTGGTGTTTTATACTTGTTTTTCTTTTCTTTTAAAGGAGTCAAAATGTGCTTATGTAATAATAGTGATGGCTGTTTATTGGGTGTCCAATGCAACCCACTTTGCAGCAGTTTCACTAATTCCAATCTTTGCTTTTCCATTAACGGGGATTTTGGATAGTGATGAAGTCTCCAAAATGTATATGAATGTAAGTATTATATATTCATCAGATTTTTTTTATATAATACAACCATAGAATTATTATGAAAACTTTGAAGAATACTTCTGAAATGCTTGTAAGGAATAATGGTATTATTTAAAATTTATAAAATCGGTAATAAAAATGAATATAAATTTTTGCATAAAGTGAGACTGTTACAAATAAGATTTTATGTAAATAACTTGCAGATATTTTCAAATTACATGACTCTTATCTCGTTACACAAATATCAGAACATGAACACTTTCCATGTTAACAACATGATTACACATTACTTTTCTTAATGTTATTAAGCAGAATATATTGCTAAATACTTGGCATTGAAAAGAAAAGATATACATGAAGTATAATGCAATTTAAAATTATCTATTGTTAAAAATTATATTTTCATTATCTGTTGTTAAAAATTATATTTTCATTATCTATTGTTAAAAATTATATTTTCATTATCTATTATTTAGCAGATTTGGATGATGCCCAATGATATTTTTTCTGATGCAAATCAACTAACAAACAACAAGTTAAATCATTTCCTTCTTCCAGGTTGCTAATCGTGTCACGCACATGTCAGAATATGAACACTATTCATGAAAACAACTTTGTTTTTACACATTACTTTTCTTTATAGTACTAAGCAGAATATATTGCTAAATATGTGGAATTGCAAAATAGTATACATCAAGTATAATGAAATTGCAAATTATCTATTGTTAAAATTGACATTTTCATCATCAGATTTGGATGATGCCCAATGATATTTTGGCTGATTTGAATACAAATCAACAAACAAGCAACATGATTAATCTCTTTATTCTTACAGGATGCTAATGCAGTATTTTTGGCAAGTCTTATTGCTGGCGTGGCATTGGAGCAAAGTGGAATCCACAAGCGGATAGCCTTGCTCATATTGTTGAAGATAGGCACTAGCCCAAGATTGTAAGCGACTGCATGAATTGTCAAATAATTTTTAGGCTGAAATATATTTTAAAAATATTTCGCTTTTTTTACCAGGCTTCTTTTGGGTGTCATGTTGGCCACCATGTGCTTGTCCACGTGGATCATGGACACCACCGCATGCGCTCTGATGCTGCCCATTGTGACTGCCATTATTCGACATCTAAATGCAGTTGATGACAGTTCATCGGAAGTTTCCACTTCAAATGTCGAGGCCCCTACTTTAGTCCAAACATTTGATTCTGAAATCATAGAATCTAGCATCGGTAAAACACGAACATTAATTGAGATTTTGTTAGATTACCTCATTGAATACCATTTATTTTTTTAGAAACATTGAAACATGTCGAAAAGTATGAGGTAAATTCCCTTTCTGAAGACAATTGGTAACTACTTTAATAAATTTCTTGTGATATCGTCAATTCAGCATGGTTTACAATTTTGATAACTGTAAATTATACTTCTCAGGGTAAATAAACTTGAAAGGTGCCTTATATTGTCGGTGGCATATGCCTCTGCCATTGGTGGAATTGGGACCCTGACAGGCTCCACTACAAATTTGGTTTTCAAGGAGATTTTTTCAGGGTAAGAGATTTTTGAAACTTGAAGAGATATTACAGAATTGGTCTCTACTTTTATTTATCAGCATTCTGTCTTTGGTATTTTGTAAATTAAAAGAATGTATGGAGAAGTTCCGGAAGTGAGCTACGCTTTCTGGATGTCACTGGGAATTCCTACCATGGTATTATCAGCACTGGCTCTGTGCGGCTTGTTGCAATTACTGACACTCGGTTGCAAGTAAGTATTTACATAGAAATTTGAATTTGTACTAATAGTTTCTTTGTTCTATTCTAGAATATTAAATCTTGATCAGAATTACATGTTTTTGGAATGCTAATTTAAGTAAAATCTTAATGGAATATAAATTTATGATTATGCAGGGTGAAAAAACAATCTGAAAAACGAAAAGCTAGTGTCAAGACTTTACTCATTAAACATTACAATGAACTTGGAAGCCTATCGTGAGTAGTTCATATTGCTAATTTTCGTGTTTTTGTGAAATTTTCCAGTCTTGTTATTATAAGCCAAAATCACAATTCTTTATATTTTTTTTTAAAATTTCGTTTTATGAAATGTTTGATTTTTTTCTATTTAGTTATCATGAAGGTTCAGTACTGTGTTGCCTTTTTCTCCTAACACTATTATGGTTCTTTCGGCAGCCTGGATTTATGCCTGGATGGCGAAATTTAATTCACTCTTCCAAGTAAGTGTTCACTAACAGCCATACAATGCTATTGTTACATGTTACATAGCCTCCTGTAGTCTGAAAATCCGTTGTAATCGTTTCCAAAGTGGATATCTGAAATATCTATCATTCACTATATGTTTTTGTCGCAAATTTCCCTTCTTGTCCACAGTATCATAAGTGACGCTGCCCCAGCCTATATAATCATTGTTTTAATGTGCATCCTACCTTCAAAATGGCCGCCATCGAAAAGTTAGTCTACTTTTTTTTATCAATTAATGTTTTATAAAAAAACAACTTACTCTTCTGTACTGAAAGCATCCTCGGCAAACCAAAACTTACAGCCGGAAATTTTAATTTTGCAGAAAATGGTTTTCGGTTGGTTGATTGGTCCATCGTTGAGAAGAAGATAGCATGGGACATTCTGCTCCTCCAGGGAGCAGGCCTTGCAATTGCTGAAGCTGCTGAGTTAAGTATTATATTGTTCACAGAAAACATAAAGTTCAAAAGCCACAAATACTATTCAGAAATTTATATTTTATTTGTTTAATAATAATTTTAGAAATCCATGTTGACAAGTTGGTTAGGAATTCAGCTGTCTATCCTGTCGCCATTACCAGCTCCTCTCATATGTTACATAATTTCACTGATGGCTTCGATTATTTCTGAAATGCTCAGCAATTCATCGGTGGCTGCTGTCCTGTTACCAGTTGTTGGTGATTTGGTAAGCTGTAACTATTTTTAAAACTATGGGCATTTTCCCCCAAATTGTTACCTTATCCAAATTTCTTTCCATAATTTTCTTATTTTGGAAATATGTGTCATAGCTTTAAATTTCATTTAATAGCAGCCATCTATTTTGTTTGGGTAATTTTTTTCAGGCTACAGATTTGCATATTAACCCGTTGTATTTCATGATCCCTGTGACCATATCTTCCTCCCTGTCATTCACTCTTCCGGTGGCCTCAGGTCCCAATTCGATGGCCTATAGAACAGGCAAACTGAAGATGACTACAATGGTAAGTAGTGACTTTTCTTTCATTTGAAACCAAACTTGTGAGCATATTCTAAAAAAAAAAATGTTTCGAACACTTCCTCAGCTAAAAACTGGGCTACTGGCCAACTTACTCACCGTGACCATCATGTTTATGATGATAAACACCCTCGGAGTGGCCATATTTCACGTTAACATTTATCCACATTGGGCCAACAATTTAACGGTTGTACATTAGTTTTTCAGACTTCTAAAGTCTCCTAAGTGTAAATATTATGAAATTTGAATTGCCCATTTCGTATATTATGCAAAAGGACCTTAATGAGGACCTAACACTATGTAAATACTAAAGAAATTATAGTTTGCAAAACGTATCAAATATTCTGACTGTAAAATAGTCCTTATCTTTTTCTAAATAAAATGTCTTCCTTTATATTTATGGATTTTCCATGACTTTATTGACTAGTAGGGCTTACTCTTAATTATCAGACTTCTGTTTTGCCAAGCAGACGAAGTTGTAATAGATTTTCCACAAATCATGGCTTTTCAGACAAATTTCGAAATGCTTCATTTTACAATTAACAATGTGGTCTCTTTAATTGTTGCACAGAATGCATCACAGATGGCGTTGGAATTTTACAAGGGATCTAGATGTGGGCGATATTGATCAAGTATATGTCATTATGTCGTAGTAATCATTCGCAAAATGTATCTACTCCCTCTTGGAAATGTGCCTAAGAACTGCCATTTATAGTGTTTACTTATTAATGGTGATGAATATTTGATTTCCGCAGATATTGCGCACATTTAGGAGCGTTCAAATTAACGTTCATGCATTATAAGAGTTCACAAGGACAGCTTACGATTTTGCACAATATAAGAATAAATTCAAAAATAATCTAATGCAATATCTCTAACAATCTTTAGCCAATCCATGCAGTGAAACTTCTTGAAACCAATGAATTGAAAATCGTATTTTTTATGATGATAAAACGATAAAAGAACTGTTTTGAAATAATTAACTTTCATTTATTTAATTATGCGTTGGGACATGGGAAAGAGAGGGTAGGTTGCTGAGTTGTGGCAGTAGTGGACTGTGGAGGAGGCAACATTGTTCGTGGACATAACTGCAGTTGGTCTTGAAAAGATTCCAGATGTGGACATCAGTGAGTTAAGTGCCAATTAAACGACGGGGTGAGAAGTCCATACTTTTCAAAATTCTCATGCATTGTCCATATAACTACCCGAATTGTTAAATATTTTCCAGAACCAGCCAGTCGCCTAGAAGGCCAGTTTGGACTCTATGGACAGCAGGTGAACTGTTGCACAAAAGTAACCACTGTATTCTTGATCTCCTTCCGCAACCTGGAACTCATGACGAGCAGGACAACAGGATGCAGGAAGAACTCTGAATAAAAGACAATGTCCACCAGCAGGAAGACTGCCCTTGGCAGTACGTCCTGCAGCTGAGGCTGGCCGATGATCAGCATGGTGGGCACGTAGACAATCAGGTTGGTGACGGTGATGGTAAAGGATATCCAGGCAGTGTGGATACCACCGCGGTAATCCTTGACCTGTGGGTTGGTGGCACTGTGGATGCGGTTCTGCTTACGTTTCAGGCAGGCCACCAGGGTCAGGTAGCCCAGGGCAGAGGCAGACATTGCAGTGGTGTACAAGCTGAGCATGGTGGCGTAGACGGTACGGGGGATTTTGGGTGTACAGAGCAACACCACCTGGTGAAATCGGCCACCGAGGGTGAGGGTGAGGGTGGTGGACATGGAGAAGGAGAAGAGGATCGATAGCAACAGAAAGAGTTGCAGGCGCCCCAGCCGCCAGATGGGGTAGCGCCCAATGGGCAGACATGCTGCAGATGCCCGGTCAATCTTCAACAGCAAGAATATGACAAAATGCTGGATCCAAACGCCGGAGTTCATGATGGCGTTGACTGAGCAGGCCGTGGCGCCCAGGGGCCAGGCGCCATGGAGAGTGACCAGGAATGGGAATGGCAACATGGTGATCGAACCCAGAAAGTCCAGCACGCACATGTACTGGATGAGTACAAAGGTCACAGTGCGCGACTTGATCACGTTCTTGCGGATGTTGAAGATGACCAGGCCGTTGAGGGTGGTGGCCGCCATCACCAGAAGCACCAGGATGGCGCCATGCAGAGGCCGGCTCAGGATCTTGGCCCGGAAGAGGCTCTCTTCGCCGGAACCATCCATGGACCCCAGCAGATGTGAGGCGTTTGGGTAGGCATCATAGGCGGCGCTACCGTTCACGGGGCTCATGGCCAACGGCTGAAATGTCCATGGACAGGGGATTCCAGAGTTGAGCTGAGGAAGGTGAGGAACTTTACATAAGTCAAGACTGGAACTTGGTCATAGTTATCTACATGAGAGGGGGTGGGCAAAATAATGGAAACACTTGTTCCAGCTCCTCGTTTACATCTTCGAGATACACGTGAGGGACACACGTCCACCTTTAATATCTCTTAATAACTTGGCCATGTTCTTTGATAAGAATTGCATATAATTCTGCAAGAGGCAGCAGTGTTTAAAACTTGTACAAATCCATGTTAGGAAGGTTAGTATAGGACCAGCAACTATTATTAAAAAACGGGTTTGTAATGTATAACAAGTGTTTCCAATTATTTTGTGTACCCTGGAATACTACACACATGTATAAACTGTGAAAAATCGTATATTCAGATTTCTTTTATATGTAAATTAATGACATTTAGCAAGAAAAGGCAGTTCAATACAGCATTAATTTGACAGTAAATGTATATTTTAGGCCATGTGCTTTTCAATTTATGATCTGACTTGGCTACATTTCATTCGTGGTAAATCAATTTCGTGTTTTTAGCAGTGTTTATTTATCTCGCAAACTAACATGCCATGAACATCCAGAAAATGGGCACCACGTTTACTATACCGCTTTGTTCATTCAAAGTTAAACATTACTAACCATAATCAATAATTTTAATGCATCCTACATTCGAGCCTATGCAAAGAAAGAGGATTGATTATCTTTAAAAATTTAAGATCCAAACTGTGAGACTCGAGTGCATTGTTTTAATTAAGCGAATTTAAGCCTGTATATTTTCAACTAATAGTTAAAAAAAAATTTTTCATTCATGTTCAGACATCAAGAGTTAGTACGAAAATTTATACTATTAGAAATCTCACGAGTATGTTAACATAATAACAGATTTTCAGTAAAAACTTATTATACCAATTGTTTTCTAGAATACACTTTAGGGAATATATTGTATTTCGATATTATTACATTTCTACATGTCCATCGTTTAAGTAATATACATTTTGCTAGATATAAATTTTTCGTCATATTATTATCAAAATTAAGATGCAAGAATAAAAATGTGCATTGCGAAAGTCTAGTAATCCAAATTAGGAATTAAAGCTTTTATTAAACGTCTAAATCAATTCCTATATTTATTTAAGCATTGAAGTAATTCGCATCCAAATTTCTGTTAACATTTCTAGAAATTACAAAATTTAAATCAGAAATCAATATGTAATGTAATATTATCGTTAAGGTGAATCACAACCCTATCACCTTCAATGGGTGAAATTTTATAACACAATTCCAGCCAAACAAAAAGAGATTAAATAAAAATAAAAATTGTTTAAAATAGCTTGATAAATCAGCAATGG
>JAQGAE010002426.1:0-17900 GCA_034696685.1 Julus scandinavius | reverse complement strand
ATCATTGTTTTTGATCTTTTTTACTGCAGTAGGTGAAATACCCCTCTTCACACGCCCTTGTTACTTTTTAGGGGCCTTGAATGTGGATGCATTATGTGGCATCTTTCTAAAGGCGCCTCAAGCGAAAAAAGGCCGCAATTTTCAGCGCCACCTATGGGATTTATGCTGTATTCGGAAGTGGTCCCAGACGCCCATGTCTTCAGTTTGGTTTTGCTGTGAAACATTCGAGCATCGTCAGTCATAAGCCATTAAATAGCCTTGTAGCTCTGTTGTTATGTAAGCTGGTAAGTATCCACCATGTGTTGAATTTGCTCCAATCAACTATCAAAGGTGCCCTTTTTGCCATAAACTTGTTAAGACCTTCAAATATTTTGGTAACTTTTTTTGAAGTTTGGAAATCCATGTGTTTCACACTTTCCGCTATGCTATTGGGTATATCTTGGATAGCAGTTACTTCTGCACCAGTCTGATGCAGGTTATTCATTTCTAGCATGCTCTGCTTCGAGTTGTTTCCATATTGCTGGATCGCCAAAATGTTCAGGGTTGTCTGCATTGGAATTGTAGTTTTCAGCAATTGGTGTCACCCCTTATAGACTGTAGGTTCATGCTTGGTTTAGGTGTGGACACAAAGTTGAGTTGTTCCACTGTCAACTGTCATTATGAGTTCAATGAGACTTGGCTGTTCAGCCTGTTTACAATTTTTAAATAAATATATAAAATTCATTCTGTATTTTTTAAAAATCTAAAAACGAATAAAATGCCACTCAATACATTACACGAAGTACAAACATCTATTTAACCATGCAATGAAAATTTTAAAAAAGCATAAGTCCCATTATTTCGAAAATTATGATATTCTCTGCTGATATTCACTTAAAAGTTTTTATGGTAACTGTCTTGACCACTTTAAATCCTAAGCTAACCATAAGCAGTAGCAGGATATTAAATAAGCTGTCATGTCTTCTTTTACTTAGTTCCCAATTGTTCAATATTTTTGACTTACCTATGAGTCGAATGACAAGTGTTGATGATGAAATAGGAAACAGTTCCATAAATCCTTTTTATAAGTCACTCACAGAGAAGCTGAAATTATTCTCATCTGCCATGGTTGGCATAATGTCAATAGTGACCACTTCGAACCTTGGTGGTATAGGAGGGGTGGTATAGTGTATTAGTGTCTAAGTAGTTCAGACATTTATACTTCAAGCATTCTGAACATTGAGCTATGAGCTGTTTGACACTTTGCTTAAGTCCTAGCAGTAATACTTGCGAGTTATACAGGTCACAGTGCCTTAGATAGCAGGGTACCTGCCTCAGAGAAGTCATGGTTCCACTGGATTGGCCTTTTTTTTAAAATCATTGGACCAAGAGTCATGGACCTTCGTCTCCAACTTTCTTCAGCTGGCGATAGAGAACCTTTGAGTTAATCTGGTGTCCTCAGTCAATAAAAGTTTTCGCTTCCATGCTTGTCATATCTCCAATTTCTTCGAGTGCTTGGATTATCTTCGTGCACGCATGATCAGTTAGTTGCATCTGTATGTAGCCAGGTGCAGTTATGGGTAGCTCATCCTTCAGAAAGAAATGAATAAGTATGACTGGCTTGATTTTGTTGGAGCTTCTCGACGGCATATCAGCTAGAACGTTAAGAGTCCCAAGGACATATTTAATGTCGAAAACATATTTCTGCACCTCCATCACCCATCTTGCAATGCGGCCCTGGATTTTTTTATGCCAGCATCGAGCGAAAAGGTGGGTCCAAACTGTCCCAAAAGCATGAGCAAAACAGAGTTCAAACATCTTCAAAAACATGTTTTTTGAAAAACTAAAGTCTGGATGCTCCAAAAACATGTTTACTGCGTTTTGCTTTCCAAAGCATGCTTTGGAAAGCAAAAACCTCGATCGCTCAAGTGGTGGTGAGATCAAAGGAAAAAATGTTTTCAGCTTGCTGCGCATGTGCAGACAAGTGCAAGTAGCAGGGTCAGCGGGGTGACAGTTATACACATGAAGTTTTCAGAATGTGGTGTGTACGCACGCCACATTCCTTTTAAACACAATATACATGTTGAATAGATATAAATACTGTTGTAATATGTTAATTTACGTTTCTTGTGCTTAACACATGTTTATTATGCACTGCACATGCAGATTGCACATGCTAAAAAAAATTGCATGTGCCAATGTTCTGTTGTATTTAAAAAGTGTTCTTTCCAGTTTGCATTCACCGAATAAAGACGTTTTTGTGGTTTTAATTTACAAATCACAACAGGTTATGGGTCCAGAACTCAGAACTGCAGGATTTAGCTAGATTGAAAGTTGGTTTAGCTGTTCTACACTAATCAGAATACATTTTCTTTTTGTCGGCAAAATTAATAGTACCAAACGTACAAGTTATATTAAGCCGGGTCATACCAAATCTGGTTTCAAGCAGCCGGTGAGAAGTAATTACAGTGCTTGGAAAGTCAAGATGTCTATGCAACTGTAAAACATGAAGCTGTTAAAACTTATCAACGATCACAAATTAGAATCGCCGAAAGAAAATTGGCATGAGGATGATTCCAGGGCACGCACAATGATCAACCTGTGCTTGGATGATAATCAGCTGAAAAATAACCAGAACTATTCTACTGCGAAACCAACAGGAAAGTGTGCTCTCAATTAATCAACAGGGTTATGGGCCCAGCACACTTCTAGTGAGCAGTGGAAGCATTTTTTAGACTGTCTGCTACTTATCCAGTTTTTGAAGATTAACATTAACTTCATCTGTGAGTGCCACTGGCTATCCAGATCACTGTTGGTGGCCTTTCTAAAACAAAAATCATGAATTCAACATCATGGCAGCCAAGGACACTTTTCAGATTGAACAATTACAGGACCAAATTATCAATCTTGGAGGAGAGATATGTTCATGTTATTGGCCTCCAAAGGACTTTTGGATGCCATTGATGCTACAGTTAAATCTCTGGATCCAACTACAGTCGCAATGGACGATCTTAAAGCTTGGAAGAAGGATCAATCCAAAGCTTTAGAATTACTGTATCTCTCCCTCTCAAACAGCACTAAGCAGCTGGTGACTGACATTAAGACACCTTTAGATGTCTGAAAAATGCTAAAGGACACTTTTGAACCGACCAACAGAGCCCATATTGCGACGTTGAGAAGAAAATTTTTCCAGCTCTCCATGGCTCAGGGCAAGACCATAAAGATGTTTATCTGTCGTGTCGAGGAGGCAGCAGCGGACTTACGCGAGTGCAAGCGACCTTATCGGGATGATGAGCTCGCATTTCAAATCCTAGATGGCCTAACAAATGTCTTCGACCATATGGCTTAGCAATTGTACTTGCTGCCAGACACTGAATTCACAACATAGAGGATCAAGCAAGCCCTGCTTGCTAAGGCGAGTCGCCTGAGGGAAAGAAGACCTAATGGCGGGGGCATTGCAGATGTTTTGGTGAGTTCAACTAACTCAACTTATTCAACTAAGCCTACTTGACAACTGTGGAAAAAGGGGGTATACGGCCCAAATGTGCAGGCCGGTAAGCCAACCACCTTTTGCCTCGACTCCTCAGCAACCAAAGAAGCTGACCATGTGCAACATTTGCCATAAGAAAGGACATTAGGCCAAAAATTGCTTCAAACGGGATTCAAACCCCGATGCAACGAAGCAGCCTGTGCAAGAACCTAATTCTCCTTGGCCATACGATGGTTTCATCGTCGGAAACACCGAGGACAATTCAACTGATGCAGATGAGTGGCTGTGGGACTCAGGCTCAGCAATGCATCTGTGTACCAACAAACGTTGGTTTAGCAAACTGCGCCATATCACCCCACGCAATTTAAAGAGCTTCGATGGTGTGTTTGCAATCGTTGCAATGGGCACTGTTATTATACAAAGAAACGTCAGAGGGGAAAACCGAGACATCCGACTATATAACGTGGGATATGCGCCATCAGGACGCCGGAATCTCATCTCAGGCTTCCGGGCCGACAAGGCGGGGATAAAGTGGGATGGTGAAGGTGGTCAAATCATGGTAAGGAACCCAGACAAAAGGAGATTCTTCGATTTACCGCAGACCAAGGCCTTTTCAAGCTACGAACTACACCAACCATCAATACCAAGGCACAATTCACACCCAGTCAACCTGTTGAAACCTATGCGGCAGGGACAAATTTCAGCTTGGAGCTGACTCTAACGCATGAAAGATTTGGACACTAACCCACAAGCAATCCACAGGATGTCCAGGCCGGGTTCAGTCATTGGACTACCTGTGATAAGGTCTGGTGGACTTTATTATAAGGAGAGCAAGGGTGTCCAAAGATCCTCACCGGCCATAGGACATCGGACCAGTTCACGGATGCTGGAGCTCCTTCATTGTGATGTGTGGGGACCTATATAAACTGCATCCATACAGGGTTCCAGGTACTTTTTATCCATCGTTGATGATTATTCACGATGGGTCATGGTTTTCCCGTTAAAGCAGAAGTTAAAGGTTTTTGAAAACCTCTACAAGTACATTACGCTGATGGAGCGATAATTAAATGCAAAGGTTTGCAGGATTCGAACCGATCAAGGAACAGAATTTTGCCACAATCAGATGGATCCATTCCTGGAAAATCTTGGGATTATCCATGAACGTACCAACACATACTCTCCACGTCAACATGGGGTTGCAGAGCGCCTCAACCGGACTCTATTGGAAATTGTGCATGCACTTTTGAAGGATGCAGATCTCGACCAACGTTTCTGGGTAGAATTTCTGTTGACTGCGACCTACCTGTATAACCGCCTTCCAAGGAACATTTTAAATAAAGTCATCTTTTTCAAGGTTAGATATGGAAGGAAACCATCGATGCGACACTTCAGGAAAATTGGTTCCAAAGCACATGTCCTCGTTCCAAAGCCGACACGGGGGAATAAATTGCAAGACACCGCCGTTCAAGGAACCTTGATCGGCTATGCCCTTAAATCTCGTGGGTGGAGTGTTTGGTGTCCGTCCATGGGTAAAGTCATCGAGTGAACCAGTGTTACATTTGATGAAAGAATCGGAACTAGACATACAGAAACCGACCGGAAAACACTAACTGATAATAAAACCACCCCCAAGCCTCGACGTTCCAGGCGTATCAAACAGATACGATAGGTGGTTGAAAGGAAGGAGGCGCCAATCGAAAATCGTTACATGGCGCTTTCAATGGACTTTTCGGAAATAGTCATGTTCTGATGTTGGGCTAGACACTGGTAGCGCGAGAGCTGGCAAGTCTAAAGATGCCATACCACCTCGTTCAGGTGATGACTGGTTTAGTGCAAAGGAAGAAGATCCAGAGGAACAGGCTACCGGGGAAACCAGTAAACCCAAATGGTATTGTTCCATTGCCCAGAGAAACGGTGGTTGTGGCCAGCTGGTTACGATGACATATGAGAAAGACTGCCTCCGTATATCGACCCAATGTAAGGGTTACATGGACAGGAATCAGATCCCATATGACCCGGAGAGAAAAGACTTCTCTGTCAAGAATCCATACCAGGGCACATGGGATATGGAACATCAAATGGAAAAATCTTTTTCACAAGAGGAGAAAGGACTGGGGCCTCTAACCGAGGGAGACAGCGACACTGACATCCCTTTAATTGACATTGAGTTCTACTACGTCGAAGTCTCAGATCCTGTCACGTATGAGCAGGCCATCAGGGCAGAAGATGCCGGGAAATGGTGCGAGTCGATGATGGACGAGGTCGATACTTTAAAAAAGCGACGCATCTACTGCCGGGTAATACGATCAAGTGCCACTCGAGTGCTTAGTACCCGTTGGGTGTTCGCCCGGAAGTGTGATGATACAGGAAAGGTGCTACAGGAAATCGTTCACGACTCGTGGCACAGGGGTTCCAGCAGAAGCAGGGCTTCGACTTCTGTGAAACCTATTCCCCGTTGTGGACTTCTCACTGGTGCGGCTTTTTCTCCTGCTACTAGTCGCTATCCAGGGATGGACGACTCGGCACCTGGATATCAAGTTTGCCTATCTATATATGCAGATTTAGAGGAAAATATCTTCATCAACCCTCCAAAGATTGGAAATGAAAATTCAGACGTCGTGTGGAAGCTGGAGAAAGCCCTGTATGGCCTTCACCAGGCTGGACGTTGCTGGTACCAGGAGGTAGACAAAGGCCTCAAAGAACTGGAATTTCAACAGGTACAGTCCACGAGATGTGTTTATCGCCTCGGCTGGAGAGTCATCGTCCTAATCTACGTTGATGGCATCCTTGTGTATGGCCGAGAAGTCAAGGATGTGAATCAAGTATGTGGACTTCTTCAACATCTGTATGATATCAAGAACTTGGGACCAGTTAGAAAATTTTAGGGTGTAGAGATCGAAACACAAGATTGTGTGATCCAAATGCACCAACGTCCGTACATTAAAAAATAACATTGCTGTTCCCAAGCTTAGTGTTCAAGAAAGCCTATGAACCACTCAAGTTAGGCACCGACACCAGGCTATTCTACGAACCTGGTGGTACTCCATTAGCGCCAGGATTGAACTACCGAAACATGATCGGATGCTTGTTGTACTTGGCCCGTCATACAAGACCAGACATCAGTTTTGCCATAGGATTCCTTGCCCGGTTTTGTGAGGCTCTCACCCTCATTCATTGGGATGCGTTAACCCATCGTTTTAACTACGTGCGAACCACGGAAGAGTTGGGACTTGCATTTTATCAAACAACTCGCCTAGGTTTTATGCATTCTCTGATGCATCCTTGGCCACGGACATGAAGACCAGACATTCAATCAGTGGCTACGTAGCCTTCATTGACAGCACCCTTATAGTCTGGCGCTTCTCCAAACAGACGCTGGTTACCGACTCGGCAATGGAAGCTGAGATCACTGCTGCCATCGATCTGGTGAAAGAACTCATCTGGTTGGGCACCAGGTAGCGCTGTGTGCTCCACAAAAGGTCACGCCTCTGGCTACTTTTCTTGTTTTATGGGTAAATAAATTTTTGGTAGTCTGGTCTGTGAAACCAACAGGAAAATGTGCTCTCAATTTATCAACAGCATTTATCTGTTAATTGTCGACAGCCGAAGAAAATTCAACAAAATTTGCCAATCACGATAGGAAGCAGGCCGGGTGTATCGAGATATCCCGGAAAAACGCATAAGTTGGTTTTCGTGCGGACAAGCTTTTGTGGTGCATTGACTAAAGTGCAACGAGTCACATGACATCAAATCTTGAGTTCTTCACTCAGGAATTTTGCAAAACCACGAGTTCGATGAGGTGCGCCGACGCTCGTCATACCAAGATTTGTGGCGTTGGAAGTGGTACCGTAAGCTGCCACACAGCATCTGATAAGGTTCAACAATTCAACCTGGATCGTGTTTACTTCGTTCCGACTCTTGAGGATAATCTTCTCAGCGTACACAGCGCTGTCAAAGATGGGATAAGGTTTAAATTCAAGAAAGATGTTGTGCATTTACTCCAAAAGGACCAAGGTAACTTTGAGAATTCACGCATCATGGCAAACACTGAATGTAGATTGTACAGGCTGCGTGAACTGCCTAATGATGAATCTGCGATCGTCGCGCAGTCAAGCGGCACGCTAGATCAACAAAATGTTTCACAGAAAATTAGTTACATGCTTAGAAATGTCGGCAGACTTTGATGCCGACCAAATCTTGTGTGAGTGCTGCATGAAGGGAAAATTGTCGTGCAAATCCTTCTCTTCAAAAAAGTCAACAACTAAGCAACCAAATAGTTTCTTGTGCTTAACACATGTTTATTATGCACTGCACATGCAGATTGCACATGCTATAAATATATGCATGTGTCAATGCTCTGTTGTGTTTGAAAAGTGTTATTTCCAGTTTGCATTCACCAAATAAAGATGTTTTCAAAAGTTGCTTTCAAAATTTGTACATGATCTGGATGCCATGTTTTTAAAAGCAAAAGCACAAAAACTCAAAAGCAAGTTTTGGAAAACATGCTTTTGAAAAATGTTTTCAAAAACTCTGCCTTTGCTTTGAATCTGGTCTATATCCACCTTAACAGAGCGTAGTCTGTGTCTACGATAAAATATAGTCTATCAAAATACCGCTGAAAACGTTGGACATCCCACATGACTGCCAGCACTTCCTGCTTTGTGGTGGAATAGTTTGACTGAGCCTGGAAAAGTTTGAAAAGCGTATTCTATCACTCTGAATTTATCCTTATCTCCTTGCCATAGCATCTAGGCTAGCGTAGGTGTACAGGTAGAATCCTTTATGGAAATCTGGTTGGAAAGGATCGGTGCGGCACTCTAGTTTCTTTAGCTGGTGTACGGCCTGTTTGCATTATTCATCCATGATCTACTTCACATCTTTCTTCAGAAGTTGGTGAAGTGGTGTGGAGATAGCTGACAATTCGGTATAAACTTGCCAAACCACTTGCAAGATGCTAGAAATGAGCATAACTTTTTAATGTTGAACGAATAGGGCAACAGCACACTTGCCACTATCTTTTTTTCAATGAGACTGACACCAATTGACGAGATGATGTGCCGAAAGAATTTCACGTAATCCACGAAAAAGTGGCATTCAACACGTCTGAAGCCGAAGTTGTGTTGGCTGATACAATGTATCACCCTTTGCACAACTTCAAGGTGAACTTCAAAGGTGTCTCTGACAATCAAGAGATAGTCATGGTATACAACAACGATGATTCTTGGTAGGAGTTTTAGTATAACATCCTCTACCCTGTAAATCAAAACATCTAATTTTTCAATTTAGTTGCAACAGAAATTAAGATGAAATTTCATCTAATTATCAAAATTGACTATAAATGTGGAATCATTGAAGATGGTATTCATCTAAATTGTATGTGGTTCAGTTAATACATCTTTTATTCATATGCAATTACTTCTGTGCAACAGCTAAATAGTATGTGGATCAGTTAATACAAATTATAATAATATGCAACTATTTCCCAGTGGCATGTAAATGCAATTATTTAATAAAATCACTTAAAAATTTCTGAAATACTTCTCATAAATGTTATAATTGAAATTGTTATGCAGACTGTAAAGATAAAAGAAAACATTAAAATTCTCTTCACTTAACTTCCTATTGCATTTTATTGATGATTAGGGTACACAGAATTATTCAAGTGTTACAGTACATTCAATTCTTGGATAGTACATAAAACGACAAAATAATGTCCATTTATACAACAAACTTGTTGTACAAACTTATTGCTAAAATCTTTGTAGCAGCAGCAGTTTACTTTGTTTGTCAATTTTTCAATAATATATGCATTGTAGGTCAAATTATATTCACACATTTTCATGTAATCAAACAAGAAAAATATTTTGTTTTTAATCTGAACAATGTCCTTAATTTGGATTAATTTTGGAAGGTTATCTTCTGGCAGTGAATGTATCAAAATACTTTCTGTTTATATCCAATTCTATGAATTTTGATTGATGTAGCATGACTTCCTGTAACTGGTGTAGCGGTATTAAGTGCAGGAGAGTAGTTACACAAGCATCAAAATGCTGATAATCAGTTACATGACAATAGCTTCCAACAACATCGCCTGCATACTAAAACTGTTATTGGTTAAACCTAAGTTTAATATGCCTGTAGTTACTGAAAACGTCTAGCTAGGTTGTGTTCAATATTTTTGACATTCTTCATAACTGTAGCCACATGTTTTAAAAAAGCATGCCTTGCTTGAAATCGCAAGCACTAATGAGAACGTAATTGTCCAAAACTCCTAATTTGTCCTGGAAGTTTAATTAGCTAGTGTAGCTTTGGCTTTGCATTGTCTGGGTAGTTTCAGAAATGTCGTATTGTGTATTATAATGAATTTTTCCAAGACTCATTTTGCTTATTTGTTAATAAAAGCAAAAAGTTCTTAAAGTTTTCATCTTCTGCATCAATGCCATGGTCAATTATTAATGGCAAGCTGTGAGCTAGTGTAATCATTTGAGCTGATTTCTGATTTAATTTTCTTCTTTAAATGCTTGGTTAATATCTCACTTGGCTTATTTACCTTCGCAATCCCTTTGTCCAATGTATCCGCCTAGTTGTTTAGCTCTCTCAGTGAAAAGCTTTGTTTTCATAAATGAAATATTTTATCAGTAGTAGACATTCTAAAGAACTCATAAAGAACATGCATTATGTCACTGACAAAACACTTTGTGCAATCAAAATGTTATAAACTATTGAAAATGCTGGAGGATCTAATTCCAAAAAGCTTTAACCAATAACCTTTTGCTTGTTTTGACAAGTTTAGTTCATCAACAATATTGCACTGGTTCTGGTGCATTTCTTTGTTTCTTGTCTGAAAATCATTTTCACAGAATTTTTCTTTAATTTCGGTTTTTGTTGCCATGCAAGCATGACATGATTCTTGTTTGTTTGTTCAAAATGTGTTGTGCGAGGCTGATCGGGAACAATCAGGATCGTGAGGAACTCCATATGTCTCGGAGCCGATTTTGATGTCTCATTTGCTTCCCAGTCTGCAGATGATTGCGAGCGACGTGGTGAACGCGAATTTTTGTCTGGGTAGTATTGATGCCCAGGATCTCTTGCGATTTTTGTTGCACTAGCTTTGTTGATACTGAATGAGCTGGTCGTGATTGCGCCGACGTACTCATATGAGCCACACACGATGTCAAAGGTATTAATGCTTTGGCTGAGTACCGCACACACGACAGAAGTGGTGACAGGAGCCGTTGTGGTATTTGTAGCTTCATAGTCCATAGCTACAGAAGCAAAAGGTGACAGATGATGTTGAGCAAGGTCGCGATTGATTCTTTTGAGACGGAGTTGAGGATAATCCTCATCAGAGATCACAGAGGAGCCCACCAGTGGAACAAACATAGAAGTGCGCTTTGATGAGGTGGTCTATTTGAAACTGGTGTCAGCAGGGTTTTGTCGAAGTACCTTGACTGGCAAAATGTCTGTGACATCAGAACCGTGACACGCCTCCACAGAAGTACTGAGGGGCAAAGATGCTTCATCTTCCTCCAAGAACTTGTTGATATCCATGGTGACATCGTTGAAAGGTTTCTATGCAGATGATGGTCTCGCTATTGGGTGATCGGCACAAATGGCATTAGAGGCAGTTGCGGGAGTTTCGATCGAAGTGGCGGACGGCATTGTTGCTGACATCATTGTCGGCGGTGGAAGTGGGACGGCGGCGGCAGCGGTGAACAGGGGCAACCAAGACATCTGGCAGCGACTGTGTCCACTTGAGGAACCGGCGATGTTGATCGTCAAGTTCATTATACACCTTCTGCAGGCAATGCAACTCCAATTCATGCAGATCCAGATTGTGTTGGGTGGTAATTGAGTACATTGATGTATTTGAGTATAGAATGAAGGATATTACTGAGTACAAAAAGTAATTTGATTACAAAATGTGCAAAAGTAATTGAATACAAATATATTCAAAACGTAGTACAATGCACCTCAATTACAAAAATGTACTCACAATGGTTGATTGCAAATTTCCTTGAGTATTCACGGAATCTAAAACTATGTGTATTAACATAATCTGAAATTGATTACAATGTATTAATCAATTATGAATAAAAATACTTTAAGTAATTGTGTAATTTGAGTAACAAAAATGAATACTTGACATGAGGGTCATCCTAAAAGCGTATTTGACATTAATAACCAATTGCTATCCTAATTTTTACATTTCTATATGATCCTTTTGTTATTGAATGTTCTGTTTTTTCCCTTTAATTATTAACATTTCCTTTTATTTTGTGTTTCCATATTCATTACGAATTTTACTATGGAGTATGGAGTATGATTTCACTATATGATTATACTATGGAGTATGATTTCACAGTTACTCGTAATCAGTACTTCTGCACATAAGTACATATTTTTTCACAAGTTTGATTACTCTTCTCATATGACTACTGATTACATGTATTCTGATTACTCTGATTACATGATTCCACTGTAATCATAATCATTAGATCCAGATGCGTTTCAAGCAGTATGTGCCGGCACATTTCATGTGCGTTTTTTCCATTCGGCAACATCGGAACATTGCCGAATGGACTGCTTCAATCAGATGCTTCCCAACTACTGACTGTAGATAGCCTTCGCAGCCAACAAAAGTTTCCTTGACATTTTGGCTATGTCTGCTGCATTGGGCATGAAATGTGCAGGCGATAGTGAGGAATTTGCATGTCATGAATCTCATATTGATTAGACAGAGGTGATGGTATTTGCCGATTTGGTTGTTTCTGGTGGATTTCCACCACTGCAGTTTCATCCATCGCTCCACGAGCAGGGCAGGATTTACAATTTCTGGGGCCCTAGGCTAACAAAAATTTGAGGCTGCATTTTGAAAAATAAAAAATATTGCTAAGTTTTTTAATTCCAAAAAATATTACTACTTTAATGCCTGTCTAACTGCATCTAATTGCATATTTTTCGCAGGTCCTAAGCATATGCAATAGACAGGTTCTACTGTACTCAACATTTTTTGGGGCCCCTTATTTTGCAAAGCCCCTAGGCCGCGGCCTAGTCAGTCTGCCTGTAAATCCGGCCCTGCTCACGAGAAGTGTTTTTCAACAGTAATGGATACTCACAAACTTTCTGTTAATGATTCGCATATTCATCAGCGAAGTTTTTTGATATCTCAGAAATGGATGTTTTCAGTGGTACTGAATGCGGTGGCATACACCTATCTCCTTTTTTCAGAATCCTGTGAGACTTGGATAACTGCGCCACTGGTATCTAAGGGTTTCTTTCCAAAAGTTGCCATAATGACTAAAGGCAAGTGAAAATTCAGGAGTTGCTGGTTAAGTTGACAATTTGAATTGACTTGGCAAACTGAAGAAGTTGTTTTTCACTCCAACTTATATAATAGTTGGGGCGATGACGCAGCTTAGGACCACTTATGTGATCACATTTGATTAAAGTCAGATGTTGTTAGTCTTTTAAAACAAACCTATTTCGTGGGAACTGGCCAATGCCATGGGATTTTATGGCACAGGTCACAGGGTGACTTAACTTCCCATGAGAAAAAGTTTGCACGCAAGGGGTCATTCGGTATTGCATTGCACCCCAAGAATTCAATAAGTAAATCATTATCAGATTCAATAAGGCCGTTATTTAGATAAATATGTGCCTTTTCCTGATTCCATCCATTCCAACAATTTGATGGCAGTTGCATGGCCGAATTCCTGGAAACAGGAGGTCATGGCATTGGACAAGTAGTGTAAAATTACGGCTTGAAATCAGATGTCTCCTCTATTCCTTGCAACAGAGTTTGATTGTTCGATTGTTGTGCTGGATCCGATTTCGGTTTTATGGCCTTAGTCGTTATACCAGAAATTGTCTTTGAAGTTTGAGGCTTAGCGTTTGTCATTATTTTTCTTGGGAGCCCTTGGGGCCTCTATTGACATCATCTGGGTACCATTAGTAATGGTCCCGAAAAGCTTTAATTTCACCAAATCTTTGGCATTATGAACACCCCTATATGTTCCCAAGTCAAGGTCTGAGACCGGATGTCTTGTGCATGTTCCAACTTGCTCTTTGCATTTTGCAAAGTTGACGATAAATCTTGCAGAAATTCAGTGAAGGAATGAAGTAAGAATGTTGAGTCAACACAATGTTCATTGAAAGCAATGACATTATCATGCAGAAATCTAGGTGACCTTCCAAAGGTCAGGAAAAATGGCGAATAACCTGCATTGGCATTAATGAACATAATTAGTGCATATTTTACTGCTGCCAGGTGTTTGTCCTAGTTGATATGTAGATGATCCACCGCAATCTCCAGCTTAGTTTTAAATTCACGATGTCTGCGTTCAACAGGGTTTGCCGGGGGATGATATCTGGCCACAAATTGCAGAGTGAAGCCAATAGCTTTCGATGCAATTTTCATAATTTGTGTCACAAACTGTGGACCATTGTCACACCTAACATGTCTAGTTGTGCCATATCTTAGGCAGATTTCTTAAATGAAAGCGATGGCAATTGTTGTGGCATGGGAATTTGAGATGGGAAATAATTCAACACAACCCGTGGTTGTGTCTGGCACTGAGAAAACATAAATGTTACCCTCAGGTGTTTCAGGCAACTGGCCCACCAAATCAATGGATACTATCTCGAAACGAGGTGGTGAACAAATTGGTGATATATCAGGTTGATTTAGTGGTTTATACTGTAGCAATTCATGGTAACGTGCAATATGCTCTTGCACTTGTGCACGCAACCCTGTCCAATAGTATTTCTGGACAACCCTTGCAATACTTGACAGGATTCCAGGATGTCTAGCTTCTGGCAAGTCATGGTTCCACTGTATTATACGTTGTTGTAGTAAGTGTGGAATAATCAAACAGTTCTGTGTTATCCACCTTTAACAGGTACCTATAAAGTACACCTGCTCTGATGGTATAACAACAGTTAATAAAAGTTTTGGTTTCCATACTAGTGTCAGGATCCACTACTTCCAGTGCTTGGACAATTTTAGCATAATCTGGATCAGCCAGTTTCAAACGGCAAAATTCAGGTGCTGTAATAGGTTGTTCATCCTCAAAAAATAGTTGTATTAACACAACCAGATTGACTTTATCAGATGTCCTGGAAAGCATGTCTGCCAAAGCATTCAATTTTCCTGGAACATACTGAATGTCAAAGACGTATTGTAAGATATCCATAATCCATCTTGCAAAGCGCCCTTTAGGCTCTTTTGTAGTAAGGATTGCCCTAAGCGAAGCGTGGTCTGTGTACAATGAAACGCAGTCATCTATGTACCAGCGGAGACTCTTCACCGCCCATAGGACTGCTAGCGCTTCGCGTTCTGTCTTCAAGTAGTTTTGCTGTGCCGTCGAGAAGGTTTTTGACGCATACTCAACGACACAAAACTCGTCGCCATCTCCTTGCCCCAGTACCACTACCATTGCTTCCTGGCTAGCATCTGTACACACATGGAAGCCTTGATGAAAATCTGGTTGAGCCAGGATAGGAGCTGTACTGAGATGTTGCTTGAGGCAAATATATATTTGACAACCTTTTTTAGCAAGCAATGTAATGGTGATGCAATAGTTATAGGTTTGGAATGAATTTCCCAAACCATTTTCATAACGCAAGGAAGGAACATAGCTGCTTGATGTTATTTGGATATGGAAGATCCACAATCGCCGATATTTTGTTGTCATTTAGGCTTATACCTTCTGGTGAGATGTAGAGTCCAATAAATTTGACGGAGTCAACAAAGAAATGACATTTATTTCTTTTAAGACCAAAGTTGTGGTCTTTGACGCATTGAATAACATGAGCAACGCCACTAAGATGTTTCTCAAAAGTGTCACTAACTATAAGAGGGTCATCTTCTTATGCCGCCAAGTTGCGTGTACCCATAGGCATGCAGTTGTAGCAAAAGGTTCCCAGTGGCATAACAGTGGTGAGGTCCATGGAAGTCATGAACTTTTTGTGTATGACCTGTGCAATAAGATCATCTAAGCATGGTAGTAAGTACATGTTTGGCATGGTGACTTTATTTAAAACTCGAAAGTCTGTTATCATCCTGAAGTCTGTTTTTAACCCAGGTTCAGCAACTAGAAGCGAAGGCGCCTCCCATTCTGACCAAATAGGTTTAAGGTAGCCTTTATCAAGTAATTCTTAAACTTTCAATTCAATTCAATTCAACTCAGTACCCTACAGCCAGCAAATAAATGCCATATTTTAGGGGTGTCGCACCCAATTTCAGGAGAGTACTCCTACTTCAGCAGCAACTTAGTCATCATTGTTAAATTGAATTTGAACTAAATCATGAGATCACCGGGTAGGCTATTCCATTGTCTAATCGCATTAAAAAAAAAGACCAATAGTAAGCATCTGTCTTAGCATGAAGCTAGGTCAAAGGACTGGAGTGATTATGAGATTATCAGTCATGATGGATTTTTTCTTCGGCGAACAGTTGTAGAAATGTATGGCTATAGGTTTTGCATAACGTTTGATTTGAATGCTCTACACTCTTAAAAAAATAGGTTCTTCACAGGTTCAATGTAAATGGTAGCACCCTTGAAGAACCTCTAAATTAAATGAGTGCTTTAATTCTCCTTATTTTAAGAGGGGAAATGGATAAGGTTCAAGAACATTCCTTTGGTCTTAAAAAGGGGTGAAAAGGTGCTATATGGTTAACCTTCTCTTGAGTAGGTTAGGGCCTTAGGGGTAATTCACTTCTATTTTTGTCTACTGTACTGAGTCACGGAGTAGGCATGTCTTAAGAAGGGGTGAAAAGGTGCTACATGGTTAACCTTCTGTTAGGGCCTTATGAGTAATTAACTTCTATTCTTGTACACTGAGTCACCAAGTAAGCATTTCTGAAGTAAGTTCTTTGGGGTCTTCTCACCCTGTGTTAAATCCTTCAGCTAGCTCTTTCACATGCAGACTGACTTTTGCTGTGAGCTTTGTCCATTTTTTTGAAAAATCAAATTGGTTAAAATCAATACCTATCCATCCTCTAATGGCCATAACCTGGAAAAAGGAAGAAGTTTTGGCTTGGCTAACTGAAATTGGCCTTGGAAATCATCATAAGGAGTTTATTAGTAAGTTTATGTTATTAGGCTTAGTTTTTTACATTGTATTTTTAGCATAAAGAAAATTATTTTCCTAATATTATCAAAATATTTACAGATTCACTTTTAATAGTTAAAAATGTTTTGCTGTCCACTCTGCAGTGTGCAAAAGCACAATGTTAACAAATTGTTGACTCACATTGGTGTCTCACATGTGCATGTAAACAAAATATCATTCACATGCTTTATTTTAAATTGCCCTAAAATTTACTCAACATTTGGGAGCTTTAGGAACCATTTCTACCGTTCTCATAGAGAACACCTAAACTGCCAAACAAATGCCAACATATTGCAAAATGACAATTATGGGAATGTTGCCAACATAGTTGAAAGCACTAATTATGAAAGTGATGGTAGCTATACTACTGGGAATGAACTGGTAATTAAGGACAAGATCAAAGATAAACTTACTGGATAAACCACTGTGCATCAAAGAGAAAAACACAACCAGAAAATAATACTGCAGTAGACTCTTCTGTTAAGAAACAGGCAAGAATATAAACTAATACAGAAGTAAATATTTATAGAATATACCAATTTTACGTGTAAATGTATACTTAATACTGAGTGACATTTCAATTTAATTTAGAATGCCTTGGATGATATACCTGATATAGATGCAAGTAAAATCATGGCTGTATTGTGTGAAGAATACGGTAAATCTGAGCGGAACTACGAAAAAATGAAAAGTTTAATTAAGAGAGTTCAACACCACGTTCGAGGTTTTATTTTGGAGCACAAGGCAGATGACGTTCTCCAAATGGCTCCATTTCTTATTGACCCCCAGATGGTAATATTTAATTTGTTGTATTGCGTATTTCATCAATTTGAAACTTAAAATTTGCCTTCATTTCACTATAGATTTTTTGGCTGATGCAGTTATTTCATGGAATTAACATGTAGGAAGTAATTGTTAAAAATTATTCGAAACTACAAGTAAAATTAAGACCATTGATGAAAAAAAAAATGAAAAAGGATTCAATGTTTCAACAGTTAACAGAGGAACTCAACTGCCAGGTTTTAAGTGAAGATAATGATGGCAAGTTACTTATAAAATACTTGCTTAAATTTAGTGTCAATATATTAATTTAAACTGTATTAAAGTGGCTGCATTCGTTTTTTAATAAGTTATAGAATCCAGTAAAAGACTAGGATTTTTTGGGCTGCCATGTTTATTTGGAGAAAATGAAAATTTTCTGTTTTCATTTAATAAAGTAAGTCCAATTAAGGCCCACTTTATTCACATAAAGAAAAAATCTTTACCATTTTCTCTATTTCAGATTCCCAGCAACCAATACCCTTGTGTGCAAATT
>JAQGAE010002425.1:0-17913 GCA_034696685.1 Julus scandinavius | reverse complement strand
ATAATAGAATGGGGATCCTTACCTGGTGTGACCCGGCGGACGTCTGAACCTGATGATGGAGTCTCGACTGGAACCTGAAAGGTGAATTAATACAAATCAAGTAATTAATTAACGTCTTGGGCGCCATCTTGTATTCCGAGTTCGTTGATTTTAGTTGTTGTTCATCGGTTGCTATGGCGACGTATGGTTGTTGTTTTTGTCTCCTGTAAATCAGAAATAAACGATTTTGGATCAAATAGCAACTATATGGAAAAGGTCTGTGCTTTTTGTTTTCAAATCTATCCACGGCTCAACGCAAGGTTAACAGCCACAACCAGTCCCGTTCACAGCATCCGGTCCATAAATGGGGACTCCGAATACCACCGGCTACTCGCCCAATTCCCCGAGCTCGAACGGTCCGACGCACAGATCGTTCCGCCAAAGCACAAGGTGCTCCACTTCATCGAGACGACCGGTCCACCGGTATTCGCCAAGGCACGTCGCCTCCCCGCCGACCGGCTCAAGGCAGCCAAGCACGAATTCGAATTCATGCTGGCACAGGGAATCTGCCAACCGTCTAAGAGCCAGTGGGCAAGCCCATTGCTCATGGTTCCAAAATCTTCCGGCGACTGGAGAACATGCGGGGATTATCGACGCCTCAACGCTGCCACGGTGCCCAACCGGTACCCGGTCCCGCATATCCAGGAGTGCACGCAGCATCTTCGCGGCACGCGGGTGTTCTCGACTATTGACCTTGCTCGTGCATACCACCAGATCCCGGTCAACCCCGCAGACGTCGAAAAAACAGCGATCTGTTAACTTTAGTTACGAGTCATGGATTTAGATCCAAAAAAAAAACGAAATCACAGACCTTTTTCCATAGGTTGACATGAATTTATTTTCTTTTTCAGGAGATCAGAAAACATGACCACACGTTGCCATGGTGACGAGATCAACCACCGTGTCAATGAACTTAAACAAGATGGCGCATGGCCCAGACAAACCTTTACCCCCGACAGTGGCGCCACCTGGGGCCACTCATACACTTTTGTAAGTATAAGGGGGGAAGAGGTTAATACAAATTTGCTTAATCTAATGTTAATTAATCACATGATTTTGTATTTGTTTACCTTCCAGGTTCCAGTCGAGACCCCATCATCAGGTTCAGACGTCTGCCGGGTCACACCAGGTAAGGATCCCCATATTTTATTTAAAATTAAAATTAACAAAACCAGGGTTGCGCCACCCCACGACAACTATCTCCCCTGTGGCGGGACCTCCCTTAATTTTAGGAAGTCCGGTCACAGAGGTACGAAGTTAGCGCAGCAATCCTACCCTCCGAAAGGGGCTTCGTGAGCAAGTTTGTGAAGTTGAACTTTGTGCCCACGAAGCAAATTTTGCAACCCCCCTCCGGAAGTGGTCCCTGATGAAAACCGAAGTTTCATCACGAAGTCTTTGGTCGTGTTCTTCTCGACCTCGTTCCTTATAGCGTGAATCTCCGACTCGAAGTCGAGGAACAAGGTTGGCTCCTGGATGCCCTCGGGCAGAAAAGGGATGTGCCTCCTCCAAGAACTTACACAACCAAAAAGCTCCTTCACAGGTTCAAAACTAAAAACCCCTGGCCCAGAGACCTAGGCGACGAGGTAGACTGCCTCCGGTTATGAGACCATGAAGCAGCCACCCCTAGGTGCCACACTGCGTCGACGAAATTAAATCCCCACCCCACAGTGTGACACATCCGAGAAGCCACGACCCACGTACAGCCTCTCGGGTCACCAAAGGTCTCCTGGGGTGCATGACCAGAGTCCTCATCCCGGTCATCGGTGTCCCGCTACTCCGAAGATAACCATCTCCCCCGTAGCGTGACACCCGAGCAGTTACGGTTATTCCGTGGTCTCCTCATCCCAGCCCCCCCGAATCGCTGGGGAAAAATGGAATGAGCTACCGTTCCCGGCCGATGAGCCTATTTGGTGTGCTGTCTTAAGCAGCCTTTTGCACCAAACAGGGACCACCTGGAACCCCGATCACCCACCCCCCCTCCGGCGAATTTTCACACATGTGGGGGACTCTCGGTGACGACCGTTTTGTGTGCCGTCTCGAGCGGCCTTTTGCACGAAAACCATGAGGACTTCAATCTCACCCATTGATCAGTGATCCCCATCGGGAATCCTGAAAGCCTCAGGAAAAAGCTATCCTGACCGACCAGGCCTTGACCCTTTGCAGGACCGCAGTCCGCATTAAGCCAAGTGTGAAGAAGTCTCTTTTCAAAGGTCGAAGCTCGGAGGAAAACCCATGAGCACTTGGAACGCCAAGTCCATGTTTTAGACCCGGCGACCAGCTTCTTCCAGTTGGAGAGCCACACCCGCCACTCGGGCAATGCAGCTCTCGATGGACGCGAGATGTTCCATCCGCAGGGATTGGAACTGGCATCGCAACTGCCAGATCCGTTCTCGGGTAATGTAACCTTCCTGCGCTGAGTTCCGGTGAACCCCTGGAAGAGCGACTCCCTTATCCGAGGATGTACGAAAAAGAAAAATTATTGAATAGTATTTGGTGCTAATTTTGAATTTTGCGTCGAGTCACGCGAACAAGAAACGTCGTCGAAAGGGACACACACACAAACCCGTCACGATGAGACTCCGGTTCTGTAGGACCTAACCAATCAATTCGGTTAATTTTGGGAAACCTAAACGAGAACCCCGATTTTCCAAACGGAAAGACCGACGCGCAAAACTCCGTTCCTCTCTGACCGTTGATGGTGATGTGTGAAAATATACCCCACCGACCAACCCAGAAACCCCAGAACAAACCAAAAACCACCAGATTACCAAACCTAAGTGACCCGATGTCCGTCCTGGATCCGGATGACGGCGTCCCGACGAAAACCTGAAAAGAAACAGGGGTCGGGAACAAGAGGAAAACCCAAATATAAATCAGGCACACCAAAACAAAATCATCAATCATTTTCACTAAGCACCTCGAAAACACCATCCATGAATCAATTACACAAGAACTCGCGTAATATAAACACACGCGATCGCGAAAACCGTCATGGCCTTCTTGAATTGCCCCTTCTCGGCAAGAATCTTGGCAAACGGCGAAAAACGCGGCGAGAACGTTCGGCAATGCCAAGATTCTAGGCCAAGAATGTTCGGCAAAAAAACGTCGACGCGTCGATTCCGAACAATTGGCCGAATCTGAAGTGCCGAAACCGTGATTGGAAATGCCAAAACATACGCGGACACGTCCAGCTCGGGAATAAGGGAGGAGCCCAACGAACCACGGACCTCTGAGTGTCCAAGCGGCGATGGACACGGCAATTTCGACAGAGACGGCGAAACTCCAACGGCGATCGGCGATCGAGGCCCAAAACTTTAGGACCAAAACGATCCAAGGACCAGAAACCAAAAAGAATTAACAGCCCAAACGTGAGTATTTTACTCGTTCCAATAACCAATTATTTAATATGCGGCCTCAGGATGAGCACCGCAGACGATGGAATGGCCACGACGGGAAAAACAAGTCCACGATGCTTTCGAAACGCAACCATGCTCTGCTACCATGTTATAGTTGAAATGAGTCGTGGAAAGATTTGACATGAGAATCAAAAGCAGACCTTTTCCCTTTAGTTGTCATTTGTTGTAACATGCTTTATTTTTCCGTATTTCAGGAGACACGAATACACGACCTGTCGCCATGGTGACGAGCTTAACAACAACCGGGTCAACGAACCTAAAACAAGATGGCGCTCCGAGAAAACGCCCCAACAGTGGCGCCACCTGGGCCACTCAAAACACTTTAGTAAGTATATAATGGAGGGGGAAAGGTTAATTCACATTTAAGTAATTTTTTATGTTAATTAATCACATGTTTTATTTCATTCACCTTCCAGGTTTCTCGGGACAACGTCATCAGGTCCGGACGTCCGCCAGGTCACACCAGGTAAGGATCCCTAGTTTATTATTTAAATTAAACTTAAACAAAACAAAACAGGGTCGCGCCACCTCACGACAACATGAGCCTCTTCCAATGCCTGACGTGCCTGATTCCGGCGAAACTCAACTGGCACCCCGGGGGCTGCCCCACCACATTGTGCACCGGTAATCGTGGCTGAAACCCGTGCATCAACTCAAAAGGCGATGCACGTAACGATGCCTGCACGGCAAAGTTATATGCATGCCGCCGGCCACTCCCCTTTACAAACGCTCCCAGGCGCGGAAACCTAACTGCAGCCAGCAGAGTCTGAATCAACCGTTCGGCAAACCCATCAGCCTGCTGATGATACGGGGTCGACGCCTGATGCTGATTGCCAAATGCACGGAAAAAAACCCTGGACCGTCTGACTCAATTGGGGTGTACCCCTATCCGAGATTAAGAACTTGGGCACCCCAATCCAGTCAAATAGACCCAAAAAAAATTTCTTGATCGCACGCCCATTCGCCCGTTTGCAGGGCGCGGCCACACAAAATCGTGTGCCGTAATCGACTGCAACCAACCAATAGACTGCCTGCCCCACCGACTGGGGAAACGGCCCTGTGAAATCAAACCCTCATTTCACTGCCGGGTCGTCCTCCGAAATGGGCTTGAACAATCCCTGCGACCGCGTCCGTGGGATCTTATTTACCTGGCACTGAGGGCAAGACGTCACAAAACGATGCACCGCCGCCTTCATCCGGGGCCAATTATATGCCCTAGACAATAGGGCCAACGACTTCATAATACCGAAGTGGCCCGCCAACGGCTAATCATGGCACTATCGTACCACGTCCTCCCTCATGCTCTCCGGTACTACTAACAATAACCTTGGTAGCTCCGAGAGACTATAGAAATACAAGGTATCCCTTAATGTCACATATCCCCTCGGCGGAACTGCCCCCTCACTTAACCCACAGGGCATTCAAGGAGCGGTCCTTTCCCTGCTCCCGTGCTATATTAACCCAGGTTCGCAACAAATACACATACGCATCATCCTCCCCCGCCGGCGGGACCTCAGACTCCAGGACAGGATATCGGCTCAAACAGTCCATGTCAACATGCAATCCCCCCTTTTTGTATTGGATATCATGCACAAATTCCTCCATCCGGGCTGCCCAACGGCCCAGCCGATTCGACGGATTCTTGAGAGACCGCAGATAACAGAGGGCATGATGGTCAGTGACCACCGTAACCTTATTGAGGAACAGGAAATGGCGAAACTTCTCCGACGCACAAACAATCGCCAGAGCCTCTAACTCAGTCACCTTATACCTGGTTTCCGCAAGCAGCAGCGCCCGACTAGCAAAAGCCAACACCCGCTGCAGCGGCTTCTCCTTCTGATACAAAATGGCGCTTAACCCCACCCCCGAGGCATCGGTATGCAGCCATAACGAGGCCCAAGAGACAAACATCGCCAAGATAGGCGCAGCACACAAGGCTCCCTTCAAGCGAACAAAACTATCCTCACATAAGGTGGACCACACAAAAAGAACGGTCTTCCGGGTTAACTAAATTAACAGCCATGCTATCGAAGCGAATGCCTGCACAAATCGTCGTTAGTACCCACACAACCCTAAAAAACTCTTAACTGCTTTCCGCACCGTTGGCGGCAAAAAATTACGTACGGCCACCACCTTATCCGGGTCTGTAGCCACTCCTGCGAACTAACGTGTCCTAAATATTTAACCTCTTCAAACCCAAAAAAACATTTGGTGGGTTTCAACCAGATGTTATGTGTCACCAACAGATCCAAAACAGCTGACAACCGCTCCTAAAAAACCGGGAACGTTGGACCAAACACAATAATATCATCCAGGTACACTAAACAAGCTTCCTATTTTAAATTGAGGAAAACCTGACCCAGGCCACGCTACATGGTTGCTGGTGCTTTACACAATCCGAAGGGCATCCGGGTATACTCGAAATGCCCCTCAGAACAAAAAAATGCCATCTTCTCGCAATCTGCCGTGGCCATAGGCACCTGCCAATACACGGACATTATATCCAGGATCGCAAACCAGGCCGACCCCTGCATGGCGTCCAGTGCATCATCAATCCGGGGCAAAGGGTAACTATCCACAATCGTGCTTTGGTTCAACTTACGATAATCGCCACAAAATCTCACCGATCCATCCTTCTTCCTAATCAGAACAACCGGACTGGAATACCGACTCTAGGTAGGGGCCACCACCCCCTGCCGCAACATCTCAGACAACTTCTGTCAGATGACCTCCCGCACCCTCGATGAAGACCGTCTAGGGGGTACATATACTGGAGTTTCATTCCCCGTATACAAAAAATAAGGGGCAAGTCGCTTAACCTTAGCTCCTGAACCGATAATGCAAACACGCCGAAACGCAGACAACAACCGTCGCAACTCCCTCCGCTGGGCCTTGGACAAGGTAGGCCCCAAATTCAACAACGAATCCAACAACGTACTATCGCCAACCTGCGTCACCTCACCAAGCACAGCTCCCCCGTCCTCTGTTCCATCCACCCAAACCAACTCAGTCCTCCACCGCGGATACAGACGCAATCAAATTCCCCCCCTTCAACGAGAGGGCCTCCGCCGTCAAATTGGCCACCTGGAATACACAAAACGACTGATCTTCTACCATCACAACACTGCCGCCGCACACGCCGAGGCTCCCTCCAACGGAAGGGCCTATACCAACATAAAATCACATTTACGAACTTGGTCCTGCAAAACACACGTAACTGACGATTCCGAACACGGAGGCAACGTCACTGGTTGAACTAACCGAATGGGAAGATTCAGCAACCTATCTGCCCGCTGCCCAGGAGACTCAATGTCTTCAGCCATCGATGCCATCGCCTGCGGCCGGTCCTCTGCTGTCTCATTTCCAGCCACCCACATCTGCGCAAAAGGAAACTGCTCCGTTGGCGCATCTTGATAACAAAAAGTCTGCGACGCAGGCAGTGCCACCAACCCGGTGCGGTGAAAAAAATCCCACCTCAACAAGGCAACCTGCTTGGGGTGTTGCAACACACGAAACCGATGAACCGAAGCACGACCTCCGACAACAACCAGGGCTTCTGTCTCCCCTACAAATTGAATATATGTTGTGAAACATCATACAACCGTCGCAACGGACGACTCGGCAGCAACGACAACTTAAAGTGTGACAATAGATTGGACGACAATACCGAAACCACTGCCCCACTATCCAATGTCATCACCGCAGAGCGATCCCCCACCGACACGGTTACCGATGGCGAAGGCTACCAATCGTCCCATGCCCAGTCTTGTCCCGCACCAACATCCGTCGCCGTCACCGGACTCAGGGTCCCCGCTACGCTTGCCGAAGGTCCAGAGACCCCTACCGACGGCCACTGCGCGGCCCTCTTCTTAGGACAGTCCCGTCGAAAATGGCCCGATTCGCCACACGTCCAACAGACCCCTCGCGGGGGGCCCGTATTTACCTTGTGCGGCTTCACCCACGCCCTTTGGGCCGAATGCCCCACCTTGACCAGGCCGCCGCCACAGCGGGCCCGCCGAAGCAATAGGACTCTTCCAAGTCAACGAGGACCAAGCATAAATCGTATAAGTTGCAGATGATAAAACAGCAATAACTCGGCCAAGATGATCTGGATCATATCCGAGACCGGCATCGCTAGATTCAAATAGTGCGCCATGGCAGACATCTCAATGAGATAACTGCGCACAGCTCATTCTTTCCTTGCTTTCTCATCACGTACTGCTGCCACATCCGCGGACTATACGCTGAAGACCCAAAAAACCGACGCACACGAGCGACCTGTTATTATGGGGTGGCGCGACCCGTTTATTCCCTTTAAGTTAATTTTAAATAATATAAAGGGTATCTTACCGGTGTTACCTGGTGACCATCCCATCCTGGCATCGTCGTCCTGAAGAGACTTGAAGGGGAAGAGAATTAGTTATTTAGACTCGATTAATGATTGACCAACCTTCCCCCCTAACTCACTAATTGTTGAGGTTTAAGTGGCCCAGGTGGCGCCACTGTTGGGGCTGGTTTTTTTGGCCGCCATCTTGATTTTGGTGCTTTTGTTGTTATTGATGTCGAGGCGTTGCCATGGACACGGGTGGCACATGTTTCTCCCCTGGCTCCTGGAAAATAAAAGAGAATGGATTAAAAATGTGTGAGTTTACCATTGTTATTGTTTTTTCTATCTGTGGTTTCGAAAGGCCAGGAATGGACGCCGATGAATTGGCGACCATTGACGAATAACACGCCCATCGCCGGAGGTTTTCTCCACATCACGCCCACCGTCGGAGGTTTTCTCCGGATCGCGTCCACTGCCAGAGGTTTTTGGCTCAAGCAACCATCGGGGATTGTAGCTCTCCCGTCCACAGCCGCTATTGGAGGCGGATTGCCCAATGAGAGAGGTTTTGAGGAGGTCACGGCCTGTGAGTTGCAATCATGGGATCATCGAGAATAAACAAAAGAGGAGGGATTATTCCAACCAATGGGACCCTCTCTAGGGGTGTCAGGTAACCTGCCATTGAGAATTGTGTTGACTTCGACGGGGGCAGTCTCAAATCGACTTGGTTTTTTTTGTGCGGAACCCGCTTTGTTTTGACTTACGGTACGTGTGGCATTGTAGTGATCAAGAGGATTTGCCGGTCACTAGTGTTATTTTTCCCTGGAATCGAATTGTCAAGTTGATTGTGGAATTGATATCTAGCGATTAGCTATGCAGTTCATTGCGTTTTTGAGCATGCAACTTACTTGTTTTGCTAAAAACGTGATTTGGGGTGGCAAATAAATGTGCTATTGCTTGCATGTCTGTGAATATCATGGTGAAATGGTATATTAGTGAAAGTGCTTAACTATATTTTTTGTTAACAGTGCTTGTGTTTTTCCCTGGTTTTTTGTTTTGCTCTGAACACCATCACCAGCGACCGGACGGACGACAGGTGATGCAGGTTTAGGGTTATACTTTTACCTTTCATTCCGGGGTCCTTTGTGGGTTTAGGTCAGCCTCCACCAACAGTTTCAGAGGTACGGATTCTGTGCATTGGTCCTTCTGGCTGGGAGGTCGGGGTTCTTTTCAGGTTTTTAAAAGCAATGGCATCGTTCGTTGTGGCCTTGTTGAACCGGAGTCTTATCGCAATGTGTTGGGCGCATGGTTTTTTCGACGACGCTTCTTGTTCACGTGACTCCACCCAAATTCTGAATTCGCACCAAACACACCACCGGTAAAAATGGCTGATGAATACGACTTCTCGCTCCCTTCCGCGGATAGGTCGCCGAGGATATCACTCCTCACGGAGTCCAACTACGCGACCTGGAGAAAGGAGCTGGAAGTCGCATTGATGTACCAGTCCCTCCTGTGGTTCGTGAGTAAGGACCACAAGGATCCCGAGAAGGCCGCTGCCCAGGCCGATCAGGAGAGGTTCGAGGACAGGTGCCAAAAGGCATACTGAATCATCTTCTTTTTAGTCCACCCTAGGATAAGGGAGACGCTCTTCCAGGGGTTCAATGGAACTTAGTGCAGGGAGGTTTTAGCTCATATACAACACACTTATAAGCCGACTACCCGAGAGAGGATCTGGCAGTTGCGATGCCAGTTCCAATCCCTGCAGGTGGAACACCTTGAGCCCATCGAGAGCTACATTGCCCGGGTGGAGCGTGTAGCTCTTCAACTGGAAGTAGCAGGTCGCCGGGTCGATGACATGGACATGGCGTTCCAGAGGCTTATGGGTCTTCCTCCGAGCTTCGATCTGAAGATTAAGCTCCTCCACACTTGGCCTGATGCAGACTTCATTCCAGCAAAGGTCAAGGCAACCCTGATAGCCGAGGCTAATAGCATTAGGTTTACCCGGGGGGCAAGCGCAGCCGGATCAGCGGGGAGTGCCGGGAGCGATGTCCTTGCTTACTTCTGCAGTGCGACGTCGACACCGTTAGGAAAAGCACCCTCCGGACCGACCGAGACCCGGACCTGTTCCCGCTGTGGGAGGAAGGGTCACCTTCGTGAGACCTGCTGGGTCAACCTCGGGTCTGGCGGACAGGGTGCCATACCAAAGACAACCCTTTATGTGCCAATGCAGCCTGTCTCCGCAGGCCCTGCAACGCAGCAGGCACAGAAGCCAAAAGGGGCAAAGGGCAAGTGGAAGGGGAAGAAAGGGACTAGCTCTGGGGGCAAGTCCCGGGGAACCACCGACAACGTGCCTATTCCTGGGAAATAGGCAGGTTTCGACATCCTCATTGTTGCACTGACTGCTGACGAGGGTAACGACGATCGGTGGACTTGGGATTCCTAGGCGGGCGTGAGCATATGTCATGATCGCTGCTGGTTTACGGAGTACCAGGAAACAACCTTTATCGACATGTACTCTTATTCTGGAACATTCCGGATTGTCGGTAAGGGTACAGTCGTGTTTTCGTCCGAGCGTCTTACTGCCATCCGTGACGTCGCATATGCTCCGTCAGGTTAGAGAAATCTCTTAGCCTTCCAGATTAGTAAATTGGCAGGTTGTACCTGGTAGGGATCGGCGGACAAAATTCAGATTTTTGACAAACGGGGTGTCCAAATTCTAAATTTTAAAAGGAAAGACCGTCTGTATCATGTGACAGCAGTGCCTCGACCTGACTTGGGCAAGTAATTATTGCAATCAATGTCTGTCGGCCACCGGTGGGTTGGCTTAATCTTCTAATTTGAAATTGTGGCATCTGAGACTTGGCCACATCAGTCAGGACACGATTCTGCAAATGTCAAGGTCTCATCATTTCCGTGGTCTGCCGAAGTTAACAGATAAACCACGGAACTGTGAGGCGTGTTTCGAATGTAAAATGAGCCGACCAACCCACCCGGCACATGATAAAATATATTCAAAGGCACCACTGGAACTGATCCATGCGGATGTATGGGGGCCAATTGCTTTCCCCTCAGGTACAAGCTGTCGGTGCTATCTGGCACTGATCGACGATTACTCGCACTAGTGCAAAGTGTTTCCCCTGCAACGCAAGGACCAGGTCATGGACAGTATCTCCAGGTACATCGCTTTGATGGAGAACCAGACTGGTCACAAGGTGAACTTTATGGCCTTCACCTTGTGTAGGGAGAATTCTGTTCCAAACCGTTTAAAAGGTTCTATGCGGAGAGGGGAATTAGACATCTGCGCACGAATGTCTACTCTACACATATGAATGGGATGGCTGAATGGTTTAATCAAACGGCCAGTCAGGCCATAAGAGTCATGCTACGCGACTCCGGTTTTGGCAATAAGTTTATGGTAGAATTTCTCCACACCTTCACCTACCTTAATAATAGACTGCCCCAACGAATACTCGACATGGTTTCTCCTTACGAGCGGCTCAAAGGGTATACTCCAAACCTTGCCCACATCCGATCCGTGGGTAGCAAGGTCTACGGTTTTGTCCCTCAGGCTCAACGGAAGAAGAAATTTGACGACACCTCCGTTAGCAGGGTACTTATTGGCTACGCTCGAACGACGAGGGGGTACCGCTTCATCAACTTGGAACTAGGCGGCATTTTCGAGTCTAGTCAGGTTCGGGTTGACGAGGCAATTATGGGGACCGGTTCCGACGATCGCTCCACAGGACAGATGTCCTTACCAGAACTCAGACAGGAAGCTCCAGACGAGTTTCCTGCTGAGGCCCCCAAAGCCGGTGTTCCTACCGTGGAGGCGCTTACGAGTCCGTTTGTAACTCGTGATCCCCCGAATGTGGAGTCTTCCACATGGAGACGGGTTCTTCAACCCAGACAGACGGGGCAACGTGCTGATGTCTATTACTACCTGGGTGGAATGCGGTTTCGCTCCAAAATGAGATCAGCACATACTGCCGGGACAACAAGGTCGAATACGATCATGACTTTGACTTCTCCCCACATAACACTTTCCAGGGGCAGTTCGAAATTTACCCAACAGACGAGGAGACTAAGGATCGGACAAAGGAACCTAAAGCTCAGGCCGAGCGGGTTCCTGTATCCTTAGGTACTAAAAGTAAGACTGAGGTGAACGTCGTGGATTTTGATCCAACGCCGTTTAGCGATGCAATTTTGGCACCGGACTCCGATAAATGGCTGAAAGCTATGGAGGACGAGTTGCATGTCCTCAAACAGCACAAGGTCTAAGAGTCCGTACCGCCTCAGCAGGGACAGTAGGTTCTTAGCTGCAGGTGGGTGTTTACCTGTAAGCGGGACTCGAAGGGCGCCATGGTGAGACACAAGGCCTGTCTTGTTGCTAAAGGGTTTCAGCAATGGAAGGGTTTAGACTTCACGGATGTGTACAATTCCGTGATTAACTTCACGCTCGTCCGTGTTGTCTTCCTTCTGCTTGTTGTTTTCAGGGGTTGGCTGCATTGCCACCTCGACGTCAAGTGCGCTTTTCTGTATGGCACGCTTGACAAACCCACCCTGATGGAACCTCCACCAGAGGCGACCCGAACCGACGGATGTGTCTGGCGCCCTAATAAGTCTTTGTATAGCTTACACCAAGCAGGGAGATGTTGGTGGGGAACTTTGCACGAGGAACTGCAACGGCAGGACTTCATACATTCCAACATTTCTTAATACTCAAAGTTTTCTTCTCATGTCGCATAATACCTGCAAAAGTGCATTCCAAGTATATTTGAATGTTAGATCTTGTTCCTTGTGTTTTTTTTTGTTTGTTGTTTGTTTTCTTTTTTTGAGATTTTGGGTGTGCGCCTCTCATGAAAATTGTACTTGCTGTGAAACGGAGCTCAATTTAGGGGAGCGTTGAGAGGCCTAGGTCCTTCAAATGAAATGCGAAATAGGGCATTGAGACTCCTGAGGCGTTTTGTAATCCCACCCCTGAGCAGCTGATGGCTGGTACTCATCTGGATAATTAACTTATACAGGAGGGGAAACAGCCAAGCTCCAGGGGCACTATTTTTGGGAACATTTCTATACTAAAACCATTTCAGTGCTTTACAGGGGATTACCCTGGCACCCAATGTAGCCAAAGTTCCTGCCACTGACAGGACTGTCAAAGAGGCCTTGACTCTCCTCCCCAAACTATAATACCCATGGGTCATGTACGTGATGTCAGGACCCCCAAAACCACCTCTAAATCAGGTCACCTGGTTTTTGACCCAATTAACCCATTGGACACTTTAGCCCACTACCACCTGCACCAGCCTTGTAAAAACTTACCTAATAAAATAGGGCTGGGTCCGCCTTTTGGTATCTTCAGTGGGTATAAAGTTGAGTACTCAGCCTGAAACAGAAGTCTTCTCCAAGCACAGGAATGATGAACAGTTGTGAACTCTTAAGGAACCTGAGTCAGTAAAAACAAAAATGAAAATTTTAGTTAGCTTACTTAAAGTCTTGAAGGCTCTCCACTGAAATCTAGTCTTGCATTTGGCAGATATTGCCAAATATAAGCATTGTTAAACCTATTTTGAATTTGTTATTTTACGAGAGGAGATTCTTCTGGGGCGTTTCTCTTTTACGCTCTCTGATTAGTCCCAGAGGTCTCGGACGCCAATGCGAATTATTGATTAGGCCCCTCGAAATATTTTAATACTCATTTATATCACTGGTTGAATAAAGTACTCGGTTAGTTTCACACATAATCGTGTTTTCTTGCTACGGTGTAGTCTGAAGAAATAAAGACCTTGCTCGTGATAGGGTCCATCGAATAGGAAGCTAGCTTACATGTGCCTGAGATTTAAAGGGATACTGTGGGGTAATCTTTATTCGTGCATTTTCAGGAATCTCCTGAAACTCGCCCGAATTGTATCCAGAGAGTCGGAGTGTGAGATTAAGGTTGACATGGACCGAGTTTGGACCGAGTCTGGACTGAAGAAAGAGCTGTCCTGGATCAGCTATGGAGGTAGGGAAGTAAAGGTACCCTAGACCTCTTCTAAACAACCGTTAAGAATCAAGGCACCACGGAGCCGGCAGGTAGTAAAATCTAATCCTTTGACCTTAAAGTTTTCAGCGTCTCCTGTCTTTTGTGTAACCGCGTTCTAATTTGGGAGCTGCATGCATCTTGATAGGAATAGGGGAGGATTATAGTGTCAGTAATTAAGGTTTAGCATGGTGCTCGAGTTTGGACTTGGGCAGAAGTAATCTCCGGCATGGATCATCTTCTGAGCAACCCTGATCGCAATGTTATCAGGTTTAAAAGGGATTTGACGTTGTTCTGAATTAGGGACGGAGAAACTTGGTTAGTAATAACTAAGTCTTGTAACCAGACAAACTAGTAAGGCTTATAACTAGTGTGTCTGACAATACTTGGAGTAATTTTATTCCATCATAAGTATCGTATTCTTTAAATTGTTTGGTTTTATATGTAGAAATAATACAGTATTATGTGTGGAATTAAATTTATTGGCAGTTGAATGACAAAATGCACAAGAATCAACATTAAATTCTGACATGGAAACGAAGGGCTTGTGTACTAAGGAGGTCCGAAAAATGTTTTCTTTTGCTCAACACTGCCCTTTCCTCTTAATTCCCCTTTATCAATGACTGCTCGATATATCACATATTTTAATCAATTTTGTGTTGTCGATAGGTGCTTTTTAGGGTTTTCCACAACATCAACCTGATCAAGGTTCTAAAGTGTTAGATACGTAACAATTGGATGAAAGGTTCACATATACGAGTATTATTAGAAGACAGCAGTTTAATTACCAAACAGAAACCGCATCTTGATTATTTAGAATAGTGCAGATCGTAGATTTTTCCATGTTGTACTCCTTCGCAAGATCCAAAACACGATCACAACTTTCATGTTTAGCTATAATTTCCTTTTTTAAGGGGGTGCACAAGCAAAATCCAAGCCCTATACCTGCTATGTATTTTTTTTAAGAAAAAATGTGGGCAAAGTAATACCAATTTGCACAATAAAAATAGTGTACTGCAAGAACTCAATTCTGCAGGTATCTATTCTTTTGGCTTTCTTAAGGCCTAGACAGCCTGCAGGTCGGGTGGCACTACCCAAGGTATCACGAAACCCCAAGTTTCGAATACCCCCTTGCTTCCTAGAGTGTCCACAGGATAAGTTGGTTATCCTGACGCACTCTCCGAGCCATTCTTACCATATTTGATTTTCTTACCGTGTAGATCAGCATTTGAAGTTACTGGAAATCCCTTGTTCACTTTTACCCTATTAATTGAAGTAAATCACGAGTACCTTCTCTTGCTAAGAGTATGATCCTTTATTTAAGTAAGTAAATGCAAACATGATATTGAACGACCTGATAGGGATGATTATATGCTAATAATAATCGTTAGGAACGAACCCCCATCATAAGTTATGAGTGACTAACTACTGGCTCAAGAGGCTTACATGGACATCTAGTATACACGGGATTACCAAAGCTTCCAAGGTGGAGTTTAGAACACAGGACTTGATAGTCCTGTTGAGTTTAGGAACTTCCACTCTTGGATCCACAGCAGTTGTCTCTCTCTCTGTCCTTGCAGCCTCTTTTATCGTGCATAATTAGCATCCTCTGCATAAAGTAGCAGGGTGCCAACCCATTAGCCAATTAGCTAACCACCGGCATATTGCCGTATAGCTACGTAATGTCTACCATGACCACGACATATTAGCCATTGTTGACGTCATTACAAGAGGTCATAAATCTTATCTGCAAGGCAAAACTGAGAAAGAGTGTGGGAGGAGCATTATGTGGGAGTACACTATGTGACGTAGCACTGGACGGGCACTGTCCTGGTTTTCTTTTTCATCTTCTTTAGGGTTCGTCATCTGAACTTTTAGCGGACTGACATCATTCATACCCTGGTCGGAAACTACTTCTTTTTCCTCTTGAGTGGTCCCAATTTCACCTATTTTCGTCTCGCCAGGTGAAATTTCGCCTGACACATTCGGCGTGAGGAACAATGGCGGAGTATATGATGATGGTATGGTGGGTGTTGAAACGGGCGAGACTGTGACGGGCACTTTCACAGTTTCTCTGGCTCTGGCGTCAGAGGCTACCCTGCGCATTTGCAATAGAATTTCCGAGTGGAAATTTACCTGGACTTCTAGATGCCCAATCCTCTGCATCGCATCCTCGATACAGGGGCCACTGTACGCAGGTGCTGCAGGTGAGATTGCCACTGGAGATGGTTGATTTTCATGCGGACTCACCACCAGACTTCCTGGAGTGCTGCTTCCATGGATATCCCTATAGTGGATATTTAGAATCAGGGTATCCACGATTCTACGGAGATCACTCAGTTGATCTTGAAACGACCTTCCCTTGGTCTCGGTAGCAACATGGGTATCGGCCGCCATTGCCCCTTCGGCATTGCGCACATTTACTGGTTCCATAGGGCCAGTTTCTTCCTTCACGGGTTCACTAACTGGAACGGGAATTGTTACAGTGTTGTCCACGTTCAGGCTTGATGATCCAGCCACGGAAGTAAATTCCTGACTGCCTGTTTTGACCAGTTGTTGGAACGATCTTTCTGCCGCATAGAAAACATCTTCGTTCCATTGTTGAATAATAGCGTTACCTCTTGGGCGGGCCGCGCCTCGACCACGGGACGAACTTTCCCTACTATTTCGGCTACCCCTATTTATCTCCGCACACTCTTTCTGATATTCTTCAAACTTATATGAAGCACTTTCGACAACTTCTGGCAAAACTTTCAAGATCTCGAAAATATCCACTTTTTAGCTTTCTTTGTCTAAATTTACGGCGTGCTCGGACGTGTCGACTGACTGCAACAATTGGAAAACTGATTGTGACGATGCACTAGCGTTTTCTTGGCTGGGCGGGCACTGGCTAGTTACAGCCACACAAGCCAGGCCAGGATTTCCCCATTCTACAGGTGGCGGTAAGAAAGCGTGTAAAATCGTGCCACTGTGTGAAAAGGCCAGATCGTCCGAGACCCTTGCCCCGGGAATTGAACCCAGATGTTGTTGAGGGCCTATAAAACTTATTTCTTTTTCAAAAGGGACCGGCGGATTAACAATTATGGGCGTGAAACCCAGATTAAGAGCATATTCTTGCCATTCGCCGAAATTGAAGTTTCTGCCCCCAGGCAAATAATCCCCGACAGGAAGATCGCATATCGATGGGGACGCCATTAGATGTTCGATCTCGCTGTCCGTACTACTATCATCATCATTAGATGAATAAATACAATCAAAATAATTTTGATTGTCAGCCCCAAAAAGTCTTGCACGCTTGGCAAGATTATGCAAGTCACCATCCAGCGTCTGGTGGCGTGTTCTGCAAGCGCGTGGACAAGTTTCTTTTTCCTTGATCCATCTTATTAATCTCGATCACGAAATCAGAGTGCAAGAAATTTAAAGTTACCAAGGGTTTTGTTTCTAACATTTGTTTGGCTCTGGGACCCCTTTTCCTGCAGGTCAAAGGGTCTCCAGCCGTAAAAGTCGAAATCTCCATCCCCGGTATCAAATTCAAACTTTGGTAACCAATGTATTTGGCAACCACATGATCTAAGGGTTGCAACTCCTTGTTGTTGTAAAAGGGCGGCTCATAAATGTTCGGATAATGAGGTACCATTGAATTTGGGATTTTGAAGGATTTAAGGGCTCTCGCTGGGCGAATAACTTTATAAATGGTAGTACGGGGAAAATTTATACGTTTTGGAAACTTAGAATTCAAGTTATCTAACTCTGAAAAGTGAAGAACAGCGAGTTTTTTGCATGTCATAAAATGTTCCCCAGGATCACTAATTCCTTGCTGGGTAACGTATGAACTTGCCAATTTCCGAATTCTGAGAAATTCCTCAGAACTGTGGCGTTGCATCCATTCTGAAATTTGTTTAAAAAGGTTGTCAGCCGACATAAAATTTAATTTTGCGGGTTTTCTAATACTCCTTCCGCATCTCGAAAAATGAGAAGTTTGAGTTTCACTGCACTCGTCAGCTGACGACTCTGCTGCTTCCAAAGGCTGCGAATTTAAAAAACCGCATCTTTTCTGTGACTTGTTTAGGCCTCCCAAACTCAATTTTTTACTGAATTTAGCGGTAACATGCTCT
>JAQGAE010002424.1:0-17922 GCA_034696685.1 Julus scandinavius | reverse complement strand
TCTTTACAGTATTGTTTAGTAATGTGACTGAAGTAGTTGCATATGCATTTTCATTTAAATATATTGATTATGAAACACGTTATAAGCATCCATAGCATGAACAAGGTGGTGGGGTGAATATAAATTTTACATACTGTATACCCAAGGAACACTGAACATTGGCCTATTAATGGTGTTAAATAGGCAAAGTTGTTAAATCTGTGGCAACCAATATCGGCCTAATGAGACCTTTGGCCCAGCAGGATATTTTAGCATTTGACCAACAATGTTTTCTCAACATTGCCCTAATTAGGCATTTAACCATTGGCCAGCAAGGCATTTCTGCATTAGCCCAGCATTGGCTGCCTTCATAGTGCCAATGAAAAAACATTGGCCCAGTTATGTGCCATGGACATTGGTTCAATTGCTCATTCAATCATTGTCCAGCAATACATTTCTCCATTGCATAAACATTGGCCTGCTTACGTAGTGCCAATGAAAATACTCTAAAAGAGCAAGGTGTTCCCAACAATTGCCCAATTACTCATTCAACCATTTTCCAGCAAGACATTTGTGCACTGGCCCAGCATTGGCTGCCTTTGTAGTGCCAATGACAAAAGCATTGGCCCAGCAATTTGTTCCTAACATTGGCCCAATTAGTCATTTAACCATTGACCCAGCATTGGCTGCCTACGTAGTGCCAATGAAAATTCATTGGCACAGAAATGTTTTCCCAACATTGACCGAAAGGTTTTGGTTAATAGGGTAGTAGTCAGTTTAAGTCGAATAGTTGATCATCAGCCATTGTACGGCAACACCAAAGAAATACAACGATAGGCTGGGATTTACTTACCTAAAAAGAAACAAAAAGACAAAAATTAGCATGGCGCCGATAATCCTTAATGATATTTTAACTATCTTTTAACGATTAGGAAATTTGAATGTGACCCTAGCGTAACCTAGTCACACAGACATGCTGACTCTATGTTAATCTTTCTAAAGAATACCTCAAAGGGACCTCCTATCATCCGCCAGGATACTGGGCTACAGTGCAGCTGGAAGGAATTAGCATACTGACAACTAGTCTGAGTTCCTAGGCTGCCCTGTCCCCCACATTCTGCATATATAAGGAACCCAAATTTCTATGCTCAGCAGTCCAGTTTCGACTACTGAACAGAAAACAACTTGTGTCAATTATGCTACTATATTTGTATTCTAAATAAATTAAAGGCTTAAGTATGTTTATAGTTAAAACTATAAAAGAATTTCAGTCGCATGTAAAGTAGTAGATTGGTTCTACATCTACTACTAGCAGGAACACCCAGGACTGTCAAGGCTGCATCCCCACAAAGACGTTAACAAGGGACCACAACAAGGAACTGTCATTCTGAACGATTGTCCTGAATCTTCGTCAATACAACAACGGTAAGATAACAAGTGCCTGTAACAAGGAGCATCGTTCCGAACCTCAGCCACGAACCTTCTTTCCCAACACTGGAATTGGTATTAGGAACTATTGCTTCTAACCCTCAGGCCAATATGAAACGCTAGCCAGGAACCATCGTTCCCAACTACCGTTTCCATCTAGGTTTCATAAGAGTCATTCGGTCAGACCCCACCCCTGTCCAACAAACCCAGCTCTCTTCCATCAATTAATGAAAATGTACGTAGAGCAAAGAGATAACATTGGTAGGTTAGAATTTTTACTTCCCATCATTGAGGTTCCCACGATCCAACATCTCAAACAAGAGCTATTAGCTCTACAAGGATGCCAATGGCTCCTTGAAACAGAAAATCGACTTCTTTTGACGCGACGACCTGCACCTGCTTCACAATATGTAGCAGAACAGAACATCAATATAGTACCTGTAAGTACCAGTTGGTTATCTGGGGGTGCCAATACCGACCTCAAGTCTGTCTCGAACAGCTAGACCCAACCAAATGCCTGGAAATATCAACTCGGTGTTTTCAACAGTTCATATAAATCCTTTAACTGGAAGTACAGAAGATGGATTTGTACCCATTCGGTGCCCAAACCCATCACACCAGATGCACGAACCTGAGGTGATAGATCCCTACTGCCTGAGTGCATGCACCGGACACCAATGGAAGAACTGTGGCCCATGCAACACGACAATCTCAAAATAACTGCACAAAGTAACCAAAATGTAATACAATTCCAAAGGTCAGAACCCATCATTGGCATGACTGCCCGAAGGGCTGCCCAAATGCAAGATGCTGATGGTCTCACATCAATCTTTCAGCAAATCCTAAAGTTCAAAGGGAAGAAAGATACGTTTACAACTTGGTTATATGACTTCAAAATGGCTGCCGATACTTACGAGCTTTCGAACGAACACAGGTGGAGTTCGTTTTTTGGATTCCGCAAGATCAAGCATCAACTTGGTGGCAAACCACCGTGGTAAAGTATCCTTCTTCCAGGAAGCACTCCAAAGGATGAGGGCACGATTTAGCCCTAGAAAGCCAGATAACATGATTATTTACAGAATCAGAAACACGAAGCAAAGAAAAGGAGAAGCAACTAATCTGTTTATCGATAACATGATAGCGAAGCTTAGATCAATGGTAAAACCACCACCATTTGAAACCCAACTGGAAATAATTTAATAATCCTTGCATTGAGATATCAACTGCAAATTTTTCAGATCTTATCTAAAATTCTGGGCTGACTTTCACCGCAAAGCCGAAATCACAGAAGAAATGCATTTGGATACTGGAGAATGGCCACTGGAACCAGTGGCTCCCACTACAAAGATAACTAAAAAAACCTGTTGCACCAACAGGAAACCAGGGTCAACGTACCTCTGGAAATAGTAGCCAACAACCACGCAACATGGACAAAACTCAGTCAAATAAAGGCAATAACGCCAAAATGCCCTATAGCACAGGGTACAAAGGTAAAAACTTTGATAAAACCTAGCTATAAAAAAATCCTTTAACAACTAAAATGGGAACAACCAAACTGGGAACAACCAAAATGGTAACAACCAGAATGGGAACAACCATGGAGAAAAAAATACTCACAATACGGGTAATAAGTTAGGATGTCCATTGTGCAGTACACCTAATGTGGACATTAACACATGTGCAAAGAACTGTAAGGCAAAACTGCACCAAGTTAATATGATACGTGTATGGAAAGTCGCTCCCACAAAGGACAAACGACGATGTAATAAACAAATCGTTGACAATCGTCTTATCCACGTAAATGTCACGATTAATGAGCAGGAAATACCAGCTCTATTGGATTCAATGGCATCCACTTGTCTAGGTGGTGACCCACTGTTCCAAAAATACGAACAATGGGATTACCCATCTTAAAAACACATCGTATTATACAGCTGGCGGACCAAAATCCGCAAAGCAAAGCAGTCTTCATTGTTGACGTTCCCATACGTCTCGAAAACCGTACGATCCTGACTAAGATAACAATCATTCTCTCATTCAAAGGACCTGGACTACTTCTGGGAATCAATTTCCTCAAAGAAGCAGAAATTATCGTTAGTTTTGCAAACAGATCATGGTCATTTGCTCATGAAGAACAGACCATGCTAAACCCATATTCTGGACTCAGCGAAGATCAAATGAGAAGACAAAAAGAAGAAAATCCTTTTATCAATCACATAAACCATGTGACAATAGTAGATATTCGGCTAAGACCTGATGAAGGATCTCACTTAACCAAAGAACAGCAGGACGAAGTCAACCAAATGCTGGAAGACACCATCCAAGTATTCTAGGAGCCCATGGGCACTGCAAGGATATTATTACCCCAAACAATACAAATGAAAGATAATGCTAAACCAGTAGTGATGCACCTTTATAGCTGTTCAACTCAAAAGAGGAATATCATGACATTAAAATTTCAAGAATTAATTGATAAGGGTTTTTAAAATCCATCAAATCGGAATGAACGGCCCCATCCTTGCTTGTTGCCAAGCCTGGGTCCAACACAGTTTCGAATGGTCACTGACTTTCATGCTCAGAATAAAGTGACGGCCCCCGGCACATACCCATTACCAAAGATCGACGATCTAAAAGCACAAATAACCGGTAAGAAGTTCATGATCTCCATGGACCTTACCAACTGCTATTGGCAAGTGTCAATAGTGGAATCTTTGCAGAAATATTTCACGACTGTTACGCCATTGGGTACTATCTGTTACACCAGAATGCCCATGGGTGCCAGAAATTAAGAGGCACACTGCCAACGTGTAGTGGATGCATTGCTGAAGTTGCTACCAGGAGTTGTAGTGTACCAAAACGACCTTCTGATCATAAGCAGCACGTTTGAAGGTCACCTTAAAGATATCAGAAAAGTAATCGAATGCATCAATGAACACAATTTCGGCCCCAAGTGAACGAAATGCCACTTTCGTGGATTCAGTAAAATTTCTGGGACACATCATCTCTCCGAGTGGTGTGAGTCCAAATGAAGAAAAAGTTGAGGCAATCCTGGAATTGCCATACCCATCCAACATCAAGCAGTTATACTCATTTATAGCATCCTGCAAGTGGTTTGGTAAGTTTATACCAAACTTGTCAGCAATCGCCACACCACTTTATCAGCTGTTGAAGAAAGATGTCAAGTTTATCATGGATGAGAAGTGCAAAGAAGCCGTCGACAAACTGAAGAAACAAAAGCACTGCGCCAGTCCAGGCGCAGCCTGACTTTACCAAAGGGTTTTATCTATACACATCTGCCAGCTTAGATGCAATGGGCGCTGTATTAGGACAAGGAGATGGGGATGAATTCAGGGTTATTAAATACGCTTCAAAATCCTTTTCCTAAGCTCAGTCAAATTACTCACCTACTGAGCGGGAAGCATTGGCAGTCCTGTGGGCTGTCCAATGTTTTCGAGGCTACATTGATGGATTAACATTCGTTGTCCATACAGATTATGCCCATTTACGCTCAATATTAGCAACAAAAGAACCCAGAGGACGCATCGCAAGATTGATGATGGAGTTGCAAAAATATGTATTCGTAATCAAATATGTCCCTGGGAAACTAAATGTACTGGCCGACATGCTGTCGAGAAGTTTGGAGAAGATCGAACCTGTGGTACTCATTCATCTATTCTTAGAGAATATGCAACCCATAACTGCACCTGATTACAGACAAATACAAATGTCTGATTTAGAATGTGTGAAAATAATACAAGCACTGGGAGAAAATGGTCACTTAACATGCAAGGAAGCGAAAACGTTCTTAGATAGAGAATACCAAATTAACTCTGGAGTACTCTATCGACAACTTTTTAAAATGGAAGACGAAGAACCTCGAATCCTCGTCCCAGAAATTCTACAGAAAAAAGTGATCCAGTGGAACCACGACTTCCCAGAGACTTGTCACCCTGGCATTCAAGGCACAGTGGCAAGAATAACCCACAAATACTATTGGCATGGACTGAGGCAAAGTGTCAAAGAGCCTATCGCTCAATGTTCTGAGTGTTTGAAAAATGAGCCTCTGAACTTACCTGACACGACGCCAATCTCATCACCACCAATACCGCCAAGATTCAAAGGCCTAAAACAGCGTAAGGAAATACATTCAACTTTTCGGTGAGCGATATTACGACAGGTTATGTGGAACTATTTCCCATCTACAACTCTCGGGCCGAAACTGTCACCAGCGCGTTCATAGAGGAAATCTGCCTAAGATATGGCACACCTAGATTGGTGCAATGCGACAATTTTCAAAAATTCGTCTCCCACATTATGGAGAATACAGCAAAGGCACTAGGGTTTCAACTGCAATTTATTGCGAAGGATCACCCACAAGCCAACCCAGTCGAAAGAAGACAAAGAATTAAAGACAAAACTGTCAATTGAAGTAAACTCGGACTATAAAAAATGGAATAGACACCTTGCAGCCGAAAAATGGGCGATGAATACCAGCATTAATTCAAATGCGGGCTTCTCACCATTTTTTCTCACGTTTGGAAGGTCTCCTAGGCCCCCACGTGATAGCATATTAGCGTTCAGTGATTACTGCACTGATAAAAGCTTTGTGAGATACTCATTTGGAGAGTTTCTCGAAGAAATGTCAGGTACTTTGCAAGATTCAAAGGACCGTCTGGAACAAGCACAGGACGAAACAAGAAGAAAACAATCTGAATGCGTCCATGCATTGATTACAAATAGGAGACAAAGTTCTTATTAAGAGCCGTCCCCTAAGTTGTGCGGTACGTGGCATTACCGCCAAATTTGCGCCAACAAGGGATGGTGCTTTCACAATAACAGGAATTAAAGGTCTAACTTCATTTGAAGTCAAAGACGCATTCCAAGGGACATATAAAGGTGTGCATAATTCCAAAGATCTAAAACATTAAGATATGCCAGAGGACGAAATGCCCGACCGAATCCTAAAAATCACGAAAGCGTGTCCAGGGCTCAAGCCGAGGGTTGTCATGGACAAACCAATGGCAAATGCAAAAATTGATAACTTCCATCAAAAGGCCTAAAACCAATGCTAAAATTTGCTCCTGAAGTTCTACAGAGCAACGATTGACTTTTAAAATCAATTGCCTTTGATTCCTAAAATACTACGGACCATGAAGCCGAAGAAAGGCAAACTACACAGTCTGCAATGGAAAAAAGAACTCAAGAAGAAAATGAAAATACAGACCATAGAAAACATCATATTATTACAAAAAGTGGCCATACCAGTCTGTTACCGTCACGCTATCATGCCATGGTAATGCACGATCGGACGGACGTGTGAAGGTCAGGGTCAGTTGTGGCCATACCGGGCAGGAATGTGCCAGGAATGTTATTAAGGTTAAGAGTTGTAACCCTCTCTGCATTCCTGAGCTGACCAGCATTCTTTGCGAGATTTGCTGGGTAGCTCGAGGAGGCAGAGAGGGCAGTTCGACACTTCGACACAGCTTCGACACTGTGTTGGGGCGTGCACGTACGCGAACTCTTCTTAAGTTATATTTGTCGGGGCTGGCGAGTTGCTGCCCGCGTGCTTCAGTTTGCTGTTTTTGTTATATACTTTTACTTTATGGGATGTTATGGTCCATCCCTCGTGTCCCGGTTATACCTCATCCTAACATGGTGGAGGTGAGGTTTTTCGCGTCTGCTTCCATCGTGATGCGCCCTGTATGTTGATCTGATAGACTTTAAAATGAAGACTAGATCAAAAGGAGCTACAAAGATAACTACACCAATTGTGGCAACGGGCACGCAGTACAGAACTAACACAAACCAAACAGGAATTTCGCCCCAGGGTGAAATTGGACAGCAAGCAGGAATTTTGAGTCCGGACCGATGGCAGGCGGTGCTGCAGGCCTGGGGTGGTTCTATCACGGAGCTTATGAAAAGAGGAGCACAAGCTACACAGGTCAGTGGTAGCAAGCGCCCGGTTTGTGTGGACTTACTAAATTCACCGAATGTGATAATAGAGATGGAACCAGAAACGAAACCACAAGTGGCCCAACCGGTGATGATCAATTATTGGGATAATGGTCCTTCCTACGATGGTGTGGGTGACATCACAGATTTTATTAATTCCTTCCTGGTTTTGGTACAGTCGGAGGGACTGCTGGTATCGACATATGGACGGTGCCTTAGGCGACACCTGACTAGGTATGCGGCAAAATGGTTTACCACAAACAGTGATCGACTCCTGAATATGCAATGGTTTGAGTTGATGGAGTACTTGAAGAGAATGTTTGGATCTTCCATGTATAATCCTGGTTTGTGGAGGAAATATGTTTCGCGCCGTCAAGGGTGGAATGAGCCAGTGCGAAATTATTTAATTGATATGACCGCGATGGCGCAGACTTTGAACCCGTATACGCCAGTATTGGATACGAAACAGATTATCATTTCAGGCCTGCAACCCATTTTTCACGTTGGACTGGCGGGTCGCCGATGTTACACAATTGAGGAATTGTGTTTAGCAGTTGAAGCATTAAGAGGCTTATGTTTTCGGTCGACCAACACCGGCAGTGACGCCCGGGATAACGGCAAACCCGGGTGCGGGGAAGCAAAAGCCGGTGGTGCGGAATACCAGTTCGACACAGGGCTATAAGTATAATGCGTGTGGGAAGCCTGGACATATGAAGCGACTTTTCCCAAAACGAATGGGGAGGGACACCGTAGCGGAATTGAGAACGGGTGGACCCTGCGTATGGTGGCCTCGGGGAGATCATGTAACGGGGCAAAACGATGATACAACGGAGAAAGTGTTTTCCCCAGTGGCCCAGGTGTGTATTGGCACACGGACAGTGTTTTTGGTTGTCGATAGAGGATCGGTGGTCTCCGTGCTGTCGGAGGCTCTTCTTAGAATGTTGGGTCTTTCGGTTAATGGAGACATTTAAGGAAAACCGTTGCATGAGGTGTCTGGCCGTGCAGTGGATATCGTGGGAGTTTGCGATATAGAATTGAGTATTTTTGGTCAGACGTTGACCCATCGGATTAGGATCCTTCGCCAACCGGATGGAGTGGCCCTGTTGGGCTGCGACTTTGCGCGCCATACGGGATTGGTGCCATTGCCTATGAATGAAATGTTTTGCTTTCAAGACAGACCGGAGGAACTTTTCCCTTTTGTGAAGTGGTATGATGCGCCCGTTGGCGGTTCGCAGGGGGAGATAACGCCCGGGAAGGTGATGAAATTGAACATTCGGTGCGAGTTGGTGTTGAAAATGAAATGGAGGGAAATGAAGGAGTTCAATAGTTGGAGTCTGTGGAGGAAAGGAAGGGTCGATTGAACGGGTTTGCCCGTTCGCCTACGGCAGTCAGTAACGTTGTCTCCATGTTCAACTTTGCTGGTGATGTGCCGGATTCCGGAGCAGACAAGAAAGGGTAATTTGGTGATGTGGAAGCATTGCCCTTGGAGGGTACATCTGTGCGGGCGGCGCGGGGAGGAATGCGGATTGATGATTGTAATTGTAGTCTCTTTCAGATTGGGAATTTGACGGCGGAGGCCTTATATTTGGAAGTGGGGACACAAGTTGCATTGATTTCTGCTCTGGAAACGCCAGAGGTGATGCCGTTCAACTCATCGGGAAGTACGGAGGATGTGGTGGAGAGTTGCTCTGAGGTGGAGGGGTTGGACTCAGTGCTACAGATGGGGCCTACATTGACAAAGACGCAGCGACGAGCATTGCATAGATTATTGTGTAATTATAGGAATACGTTTGCGCTTTTGGTGCAACAATTGGGGTTGAGCAAGCTGTCACCTCATACTATTGATACAGGGGATCATGCACTGACTTATGTCGCACCTAGACGATCGTCGGCAAGAGGTTGGGATATTGTAAGACAAGAATTGGGGGAGATGCGTCGTCAAGGGGTAGTGGTCCATAGTAAGAGCCAATATTCGAGCCCGATGGTTTTGGTCAAGAAAAAGGATAGGTCTGTACGCTTTTGCATAGATTATCGGAAATTAAATGCGGACACGGTGGTGGATAGCTACCCGTTGCCGTGCATTGATGATGCCCTGGATGCCATGAGGGGTCGGCCTGGTTTGCGACCCTAGACATGATGTCAGGTTACTGGCAGGTGCCTATGGCGGAGCGAGACCGGGAAAAAATGGCTTATTCATGTTCCGAGGGGCATTTATAGTTAACTCGAATGCCCTTCGGGTTATGTAATGCACCAGCCACAATGCAGAGGGGATTGGACCAAATTTTTTTGCATTTGAAGTGGGATGTGTGCTTGATATATTTGGATGATATTTTAGTGTTTGCCCTGACTTTTGAGTAGTTTTTGGAGCGGTTGAGGGTGGTTCTTGAAGCCTTGTCCTGCCATAACATTAGGTTGGAGCCATCTAAGTGCTTCTTTGGATATGAACAGGTAAAGTATTTGGGTCACGTGGTTAGTGTTGAAGGGGTTGCCACGGACCCGGACAAGATTGTGGCAGTACGGAACTTCTGCACCAAGTGAAATAGATCAAATGATTGACTCAATGCAGACCTAGTCTAGAGAGGTTACATTCCTCCCAATGGAAGTCTTGCAGATAATGACTAATGCAGGAATAGAAATTGGATAGCTAGGTCTTGTGCTGTGCACAATGTCTGATGATAATAAAGCAGATAAAAACTCAGCTTGCTCAACATTAGCATCTGTTATAACGACGCTTACCAAAAGAGTTGCTGAACTAGAAGTACATCAGAAGAAACTAAATCAAGCTCTAACTGATGCGGTGAACAAAACACCGAGCTTAATAATTCCAACCACAGTTGCTCCAACACTTCACAGTAACCAATGAAATGCAATGTTCACCGTACACAGCAACCATACGACAACTAGTGTCGTGTTGGGAAATTCCTTCAGCTGTCAAAAATTGGACCACACCACGCTGTTCTTCTTTTGGAGAGTCCATAATGAGCAGGACCCGTTTTAAACCCACTGTTTGAGAGCATTAAAAACTGTTACCCTAACAACAACATATCACTTTCGTATAATAGAGCTGTCTCTTTGCTATGCACATGAGTTGCAGATAATAAACCGAAACATTTTCGCATGGGGTGGGTTGGCTCACTTTCATTTGACTCGCCCTTGAAGATTGAATTTAAACTAAATCATGAGAATTGCCAGGTAGGCTATTCCATAGTCTAATCGCATGCAAAAAGACAAATAGTAAGCATCTGTCTTCGCACGAAGCTTGGTCAAAGGACTGGAGTGATTATGTCTACTCATAGAGTGGCTGTTAGGAGCTAGTATATGGGAAATAAGATGGGAATTAAGATAGATTAAAAAATTTGAATAAACCCATAGATAACTTTTCGTGCCTGGATTTCAATGTGTCTTAATTTAGGGAGTGGAACATTTCTGTCACACTCCCGGAATTCTGTCTAATTCAGTACATGAAACTGGATGATCCAAAGGCAATAGCAGTTATGAACCTTGATTCCGAACCCTCAGCTAACTGTAGTATCTGTTATCATAAAGGAACTTCAACCCTGAAATGTCCGAAAGGGTGTGGAAATAGGTTTATTAGCAATGACCTAGTTATACTTCCAGTTCGACCTCAGCTGAACGCAGCTACCTTTTATACAGAGGATCTGCTAGTCTATGCAGGCTGTAGTTTGGTCAGTGTAAAGCATCAACTTGACCCTGGAGCCAACATATCTCTAGGTGGATAACAGCTTTTGAAGCTTTTCAAACTAAATGAACAAGCAAGATGCATTGCTCGCCATGGTAGACATTGTACTAAAAGGCCGAACCTTCCGTCAGCAAATCACAATCATTCCCTCATACGATCAATCGATCAACATCCTTGGGATGGAATTTCTAAAATAGGCCGAAATATTGATTGACTGCGGAGGAATCTAATTTCATTTCAAGAACCCTGTTTTCAAGAAGATCGCAAAAGTTCTTCCCAGCAGAAGTCTAGCATCATTTGAGGATGATAGTCTAGTGAATAACGTGTATGTGCCTGAGGCACTGCAAAATCTTACGTTTCATTATGATGAAGTGCCCCATCTCTATCCATAAAAAAGAGATAAAGCCAACAAGTTTATGGAATTTTATCGAGGAATCTTTGAAAACCCAAACGAAGCAGCAGACGTCAAACCTCAGAAGATCGAAGTAAAATCCTGCATGACTCCATTAGCAGTTCGCATATTGATAAATGGTATCTACAATGAAAAATAGATTCTTCAAGATAAGGTTGATGATCTTGTAGAGAAAGGATACATGATATCCTCCTCTTCACCTTGGGTAGCACCATCACTATTGGTACTTAAGCCTGGAAATTTCAGTGAATGTCGTATGGTCACTTATTTTGTTTTCTAAACACAGTCACTATACCAGATAGATATCCGCTGTCTAAGATCAAAGATCTTATGTCAGAAACCAAGATCAAGCCGTATATGTAATTCATATGACTAACAGCTACAGGCAAATTCCCATCCTTGAGGATTGCCAACAGTTATTTTCGATTATCCCACCATTATGCACATACATATGTATAGTTATACAAGAATGCCAATGGGAGCCCGAAACTCTGCAGCGCACTGTCAGTTTTGTGGATGAAATCGGCAATGTGATAACTAGTACCCTTGTCTCAGCCTACCAAGACGATCAATATGTCGGTAGTGATACTGTTAAAGAACATCTAATGGACATTGATAGTCTTCAACAAACTTGGACAAAGAAACTTTTGTTTCAAGATAATGAAGCTTTTTTTTAATTGAATATTTATTCCCTAGGTGGGGAAAGCGTTGCTAAATGATACAGCGCTGATATTGGGCACAGAAGTTAGTGATTGGTGGGGGGTCAGAAAAAATGGAGGATGAATTAAGTCACAATTGCAACAGAGAGAAGCATGAAGCACAACAGAGCACAACATGAAACATGAGAAAACACTGTAATATATGTAGATACAGTGACAGTTAAGAGCAGGTTAGTAAAAGTGGTTAGTAATAATGGATAAGGTTAGAGCAGTATGTGACAAGACAGTGCGAATACAACAATGCTACAGTAATGATTATTAGAGGGCTAGGAAAGGTGAAGTGCATAGACAGCTTTAGGTATAATTCAGGAATTGTCTTGGTTAAGGGTCACCATCTTCCGTATGGCCAATTTCAGGAACTCCCAATACCTGTTGTCTTCCATGTGTTCTGAGGCACGGGGGTCCAGGATGCCGTATCTCTTCCTTTCGGCACAGAAAGCGGGGGGCAGTTGGCTAGGATGTGAATGGCTGTCTGTTGTTCTCCTGGGTCGCAGAAGCAGTCAGCGGCAGGGGCACGATGGAAGTGATGCAGATAGGCCCTGAAGGCGCCGTGGCCAGTAAGGAACTGTGTGGTGAGGAAGTGTGGCTGGTGGGTTTCGAGCAGGTGGCGGGCAGAGGCAAGGGTGGGAAGGTGGAAGGAGATGTTGAATTTCCCTTCTTCCTGGGAATCCCGTGCCTGTGCACCAAAAAGCTGCTGCCATTCCACTGTGCTTGCAACCCTGAGGTTTGATTTGACAAAGCTGGTCAGGATCAGGTTGTAGGCTGGTGCTGTCCGAAGGAGGGCAGCCTCCTCAGCCAACATGTCCGCTCGCTCATTGCCGGCTATCCCAACATATGCTTTAACCCATGCAAAACTTGCAGCGAGCCCAAGCTGATCAGCGCGTGCCAGAGTCGCGTGAATTAAGGTCACAAATGGGTTTGTGGACGAGCGATCACGCAGAGCATCCAGTGTGCTGTGGGAATCACTAAAGACTAAAGCACGCCTGCCATACCAGTGCCCAATCCGCAGCATGCATAATGGTCACGGCCTCGGCCTGGGCAACCGAGCAGTAGGCGGCTAGTTTCAGCCTTTTGGTGTAGACTGCTGTGTCGCCCTTAAAAGCCACAAAGGCTGCCCCCACCCTGCCGCAGACTTGCTCCCATTCATGAAGATGCGCAGGTGGCCAGGGGGTGTACTATCCACGTCCCCCTGAGACCCGGCAAGCAAGTATTGGGTGAAGAAGCGTGCGGCGGGGTGGGGGAGATTGGAGGCTGAGGTCTGCATTTCAAGGCGGCGGTCATCTGGTAGTAGGGTTGTGTGGCCGGTGGCCCGGGCGATAGACAGCTGGGCTAATTCGTTGATGCAGAAATGTAGTGGTGCGATTTGGGCAATGGCCTGGTATGCTGCTTGGAAGGTAGTCCTGTAGGCCTTGGCGATGGCGAAGGGTCGCTGGAAGGCATCCAGCCACTTTTGCACATAGCGGAACCTGACAGCTCAAGCCCAGATCTCTGCCGCTTATATCACGACTGACTCCACGGCCCTAAGATACAGGGCGCGGAGTATGAATGGGAAGGACCCCCAAGCGATCCAGGAGATCCACGATAAGATTTTATATGCAGTCTGAGCCTTATGGAGGACACACTTCACATGAGCCGAGAAACACAAACATTCATCGATGATGACGCCCAGTACACGCATGCTGGGGACCCGCTCAATGTCCATGCCATCCATAGTTGCGCGAATGTTTCTGGCGGCTTTGGTGAATGCGAGGAGCTTGGTTTTGGCTGCACCAAAAGCAAGCATCCTGCAGGTCCCCCATGCAGATATTGCCACCAGTGCCATGTTTGTGGAAGTGAGGAGAGTTGCAGCATTCCTTGCAGAGACAATTAGAAAAACATCGTCTGCAACTAACATCCTAGGTGTAGGGGCAGCTGGAGAAGGTTGTTTAAAACAACATTCCAAAAAAGTGAGCCGCAGCACGAGCCCTGCATGCAACCCCGCTGGGTGACTAGTTTGGCCCAGGCGTCGGCGAGGTCCAGTCGAACCTGGCGGTCCGAGTGGTAAGAGTCAATAAGGCGGACAAAATTGGAGGGACATTGCTTCTTTAGCAGCTGGAGCCGCAGTGCGGGCCACCAAGCATGGTCGAAGGCCGCTTTAATATTCAAGGAAATGGCCATGACCTGCTTGCCACCCAATTTCTCCCTCTCCAGGATTTCCTCTACAGCAAATGGCAGATCGTCTAGGGTCGTGGGGGCTACAAGGCTGGCGAGACGAAGGTTGGCCTGTCCGGCATTGTCTGGGGTTTCCCTAGGAAAGAAATGTCCCAAAAGTGTCTGGGCCATCTCCTCCGGAGGAATAAGTTTTAATCCACAAAACCTAGCTACCATAGCAAATATGGAGTATCCTAGACATGTTAAGCAAATCAAGTCCCTCCTTGCCCTGTGCAAGTGTTTTGGAAAGTTCATATGGGACTTATCCACAATTGTTGCTCCTTTACACAACCTGTGTAAAACGGATGCACCATATGTCTTCTCAGACGCCTAGCAAAAGGCAGTGAACAATTTAGCTGACTTGCTATCTTGTACTTCAGGCCAATCTAATCCTGTGGTACTAATTCATCATTTCTTGGTCAACAAACCGCCTACAACGGCAGAGGAGTTTCGCAAAAGACAACTTCTTGACCAACAATGCAATCACATCAACCGAACCATAGAAGCTCAGGACAATCTAAGTGATATCGAAGGTCAAACCATTATCAATAGATGATATTCCCTGGCTAATAGAGTACTATATCGAAGTTTAGATCCTACGCCAGATGAGGATCCTAATCTAATGGTTCGTTCTGTATTACAGCAAAGAATCCTAAAATGGAACCATGATGTACTTGAAGCAGGACATCCTTGCATTTATGCCACCATACATCATATATCCAAGTGGCAGTACTGGCCTAGACTCAGGCAACAAGCTCGAACATATGTTCTGCAATGTACGGACTGTCAACGGTATAATACCTCCAATACCTTCACAATTTGGCACAGTAGCTGGCAATCTATTGGGTCCTTACCCAGTCACTGCTTCAAAAAGCAAATACATCTTCTCGGCATGTGAGATTGCCACTGGATGGGTCGAACTCTTTCTTATCTGTAATGCAAAGGCCGAGACATTAACTCGGACATTTTATCAAAATATTTCTTCGTTTTGGGACACACAAGTTCATAAGATGTGACAACAATCCCCAGTTTGTTTTGATCTTAATGAAACAAACAGCTAAAGCTATGGGTTTCAAGTTGCGAAACATTGCACAGTATCACCCCCTTGCTAATCCTGTAAAAAGAAAACACAGGGAGGTCAAACTTAAACTCTCCATTGCTGTGGAAAACAACCACTACAAGTGGGATGTTATTTCTAAGGGACCGAATCACACTTTTTGCGATATGAAGAAAAAGCCAGGCACAATGCGTGTACTGATAACGTGTTTAATCATTACTAAAACCAAAGCAAAACGATACACAAATCACGCGGGCTGCACCCTTGCAAGGCTCGACAAATCACAACTTAAATCGAGCCCGAGCTCGTGCGCACAGAGCAGGTGACCAACTTGGCTCACCTCGTAACCCAGACTGCCCTCTATACTGACCCGAGCTTTCCCAGAAAACCTTGTATCGGAATGCTGGCCAGCCAGGGGCCACAGAGGGTGCACATAATCATCATACCCAACATATTACGCCCACCTATTAGCATACCGGCCAGGCCTGCCTCATTTAACCTTTAATCCTTAAACTTGGGTTTCTCACAGCGATGGCCATCTTTTAACAGTAAGATGGGTTGTCAACTCGAGCCCAAGCTCTGTGACCGTTGAAAGTGCTTTCTTCTAAACTATTGGTAGAGCACCCTGATCACCACATGATAACGTGTTGATCTTGAACGATGTTTGTCATGGCCCTCTGTTTTTTAGAAATACATTCACACAGTTTCTGAAAATTCTATCCAGCAATGTCCTAGCGTGTCAAGATAAGCTCAAACAACGTCAGGATGACCGAAGGACTAAGCATCATAACCTTCGTGCTGTCATCCCAGACTTCAAAGCCGGTGATAAAGTGTGGCTAACCTCAAGATCTCAGAGCTTTGCACACAAGGGTTTTTCAACAAAACTAACACCAAAAAGAGATGGGATTTACGTAATCCACAAAATCATCTCACCCACTACTTATGTAGTATGGGACTCCTTGTGATCTAAAAGACTTGGAATTTAAACGTATAATGCAAGGTACATTACAAAGGCCAAAGATGAGGATGAAACATCTCCCATTCTTCGTACCTTGTCTCGAAGAAATCCAAAGAAAAGTTAGGACCTAACCTCTAAGCAACAAGCTTGCCCAGATCCAAACAGCCCTGTAACTCATACTAAGTCTGGTCGAGCTTTAACGCCACCTGACTGGCTTAACTACATCTCAATCCAAGATGTATCCCACGAAATGGGACTCTTGATTGATGAATATGGGCCAGACCTCATCACTACTGTATGGAAATTTACAGAAGCTTATGCCCATCAACAAGACATCACTAATTAGGACGAAAGGGATTACTTCTAAAGATGTCTTACTATATGTCACTTCAGAGATATAAAGAAACTGGATCTTGAAAATTTAAGACCATGCAATGCTTAACGAACAACAGTGTTCAAAGTTTGCAGATAGGCAAACTATTTGTTAGAAAAAGGTTGGGATCCGTCAATGGCACTGAAGTTCGTGGATGTAATTTCACAAAACTTCTATAATAATGGCGAAGTCCAAAATGATATGGACTATGTATATGAATATGTAGGAAATGTTTGAACTTCTAACCCAGAAGCAAATAACATGCTTAGGATAACGGTCCCATCCTGTTAAACATCTTCCTTTTGGTAGCCAGAAAGTAATCTCTCTTTGTCCTGTGGTAGCACTTAAAAGGGCCGTTTTGTTGTTGATCGGCTTAATGTTGTAGTCTCACTTTGCTTAAAGTTGTAGAAGTTAATTAAATTAATGACTTATCTTCACTTGTGATGCACTTTGCTTAAAGTGTTTGAAGTAGCAGGATCCTCCTAGTAGTGGTAAAGAAGTGACCTGCTCCTGTGGTCAGTGAGAACCGAGTGATGTGTTCCAAAACCTCAATAGTAGCAGAAATATCAAGGTAGGAGAAAAGAAAAAGGTTCCAGCTGTTAAGTAACGCCATCTAGGGAGCAGTTGGAGCAACTGCCCTGGTGGCGCCATCCCTTGCCTATATTTGGCAACAAGCGATGTCCCAAATCACCACACGTTCCCCCGTTTGGGACAATATTGCGATGGACAGGTTTCTTACTGAAGGTACGTAGATAGAAATTGGAGTCTATGCTTCGACGTGCGCTTGGTAAAAATGTCGGCATCAGGTGCTTCAAGTGCCTGATCATAAGTAAGTGGATCAGCCACATCAATGTGGTAAAATTCCACATCCCCAAAATCAACTTCTGGACTGAGATCTTCTTTCTTCACTGACGATTCTTCATCCTTGTTGATATCTGACAATGTGTCAGTCCCGGTGGTGGGGTTAATCATGTCCCAGACACCCTGGTAGGAATTTTTAACTGAAAAATCGATTCGGTCGGTGTTGTAAGGGATCCCGTTCCGATCCATGAATCCCTTGCACTGGGTCGAAGTGCAAAGTCGTTCCTTGCCATAGCACATTGTGACCAGTCGACCTCCACCTCCTTTTCTTTGTGCAATCTTTCTATACCAGA
>JAQGAE010002423.1:0-17923 GCA_034696685.1 Julus scandinavius | reverse complement strand
AAAGCTCGTTCTGTTTTTTTATTCACACAACCCACAAGTTTAGCGACCATCAGAGAAAACCCAAAAGGTCGTTGAATGTTATACTATCAGCAAAGCTGTGAATTGTAGATTTATGGTGGATGTATCTTTCAAATGTCTTGTAATTAGCATCATAAAAATTACATACCATTTTTGTAATTAAAATTTCAGGTAGTGTTTTGCACACACGCGTAAACTGAACACATGACGTCGCGTCGCATTAAGATGGTGCACACAATGACATTTTAAACCCACCATTTACGCAATGAGTAACACGTGAGGCGACAAATCGTCATATTGAGTATTCTGAACCATAATCCAATGTTCTGTAGCGTGCAGAGCAAACAAAACATGGACTTAACAGAAAAACAACATTTTACACAATCCAAGCCAGGGTATTTTGATCCCTAGAAACAATATAGGGATTGCAGCAGCATTCACCAAATTACAAGTTCAAGTTGAGTTGATTGCACTACACTTTTTCCTTTTCCAAAAATTTCAAACATTGGTGGTTGACAATGTCTATAGTTATTGGCATGGATTGGATTTGGTAAAACGCAGTATTTTCTTGGGGGAAAACAGACAAAGAAACAGATTCATTTATTAGAACTGTAATTTTATAGTTTTACTCAATGAATTTTAGGTAACAAAATGCGTCATATAACGCCTACTGGCAATTTTCAACTAAACACGAATGGTAGTACTATGATTTTTTGACGTTGACAATGGTGAAAAAGGGAGGAGAATAGCCCTTGATCAATGCCATCTAAATTTCACGTTTATATATATGGTATGAGTTTTTTAAATCAACGGTTAAAGATCTCAAGAGTGCATTGAAACGAACTACTGACAACGAGGAAACACGAGACCCAATAGTAGCCACCAAGTCGGGAGGCTGGTATAAACTTTCGACATATCGTTTTCGTCATTTTCCAAAAAGGTATACAGCGCAAGATTCCTGCACAATGTTGATTTTGGCAACGACGCCACTTTTTCCAGAATAACCTCAACATTGCATCTATTTTATGAAGGATAGCGCTTTATCGATGGCAACATTTTTTTCCTGATAACCAGTATCAAATCAATCAACTCAAAACTTTCAGTCAACAACGGGGTTGTAGAACTAAAAGAAGTTAAAAAAAGCAATACTATGGGCTAACGTAGAATTGTCGTAATAGCTTTCGTCACAATCGATTTCTGTTGCATCATCACTTTATGAATGCAATCATAAATCAAAGTAATTAAAATGAAGACAAGCAACGTGACGTCTTGTGACTCGCAGTTTTTTCCAGACGCGTGTAAAGCCATATGGCCCTTGTTCAAATAACACTAATGTCATCATTTGCGCAGCATATACCAAAACCTGGGACACTCCAGCTGTGCAAGCAAGGCAGGACTACCACAGCAGCTCAAAATGCTTAATTCTCGTGGTATCTTAATTCAGAAAAATAACTTTTTTGGAAGGAATTCCGTTGAAAACTACTGAGTTGAATCACCAGTCATCAACTCAAGTTAGCAAATCTAGTCATGCACCATCTAAAAACTTGTCTACTACCTAGTGTCATCAATCTTGAACTAACCTAAATATGGCTGCAGGTTCATTATTGTTTTTATTTTGTTAGCTTCATGTAGTGCATGAACTAATCTGCCAGATGGATGAAAACGCTACTTAAAGTTTGTAAAAATGAGAATATATTAAACAATCCAACTACTCAATATTTTTGAATTGTGCAGAATGTCCCAGGTGTCACACAAATTTTATCTAATATACGAATAACGGCCAAGTCGACCAAGACCTTGGTCATCTTAGTAGGCTTACTGGTGTGCTAATTTTTAACCTGTAGGCTATAATAAACGACTACCTCAAAATTTAAATATAATCTTTTTTTTAAACAACATTAGGGGTCACTAGCACAATGACCAGCGATTCGTTTATGTTGCTAATTCAGTTCCTGTAGCATTATAATCAAGAGAAAATAATAAAACCAGATCTTCCATTTATCATGTCATTATTACATCACTTTCATAACGCAATTCCATCGTTATGAAACTGTAAACGTAATTATTAATCGTCGAAGAAGCAGCCGGCATCTTGCACTAGCCATGTCTTCATATAGTATCATTATTACAACACTTTATACGTGCAATCACACCAATATTGCGATATACGGATGCTCTTTGCATTATGGCTTTTTCTAATTATGAATAACGATCCTCTGACATTATGTATTTATTTCGTTATGATATCACAAGTTTCGCACAGACTGCACTGAATTTAATCTATTTACACTTACATCATAGAAAAACAAAAATTGGATTCGTACAGTTTGTATGCCATTTTACAATTTCTTCGACCCTGCAACTAGCAGTAAAATGATTGGGATACAGTATGTTGATAGCATAGCACTAAAACACTGTCTGTAATCAGCATCAGTTTCGACTAAATTCATCTCAGTCAGTTTATTTAAATGAACATATTCATAACTGAAATTAAACCGCTAACAAACTATTCCATTTATGTTAGAAACCTTCCAGATTCATCCCATTTTTTTCAAGTTACGTGAATCCCAGTGATATTTGAGATTCATAATGACTCTAAAATTGAGTGAGAACTAATTTCATACAAAATTCCTTGGACTCAAGCAAGTACTCCTTTACAGTTGCAGCAATTTGTAATTGTAATTGCCCTATACTGTAAATACATCGATTAATTATGACTATCCAAATTTTAAATGTCATACTCCAATAAGTGCACTTACAACATTAACAGAGTCAAATTAAGGGAAATTAAACCAGAGACTGGCACCAGCTAACTTTTTAAAAAAATAATTTATATTACAATTGCATTGTTCGCCTCCAACCTTGCATTTGATATAACAGCTACATTATTTATACCGTAAAAGAACGGCCTTGCTTGGCTGCTGCCACATCATTTTGGCTCAACTTTAATAAATTATGTCTAGACGATTGATTAAACTGCCCCGAGTATGTTAGCCAGGTACGAATCATCAAATCTAACACCAAAATCTAGCTGACCACAGACGCAAAGCGATTCCAATACAAATTCAACGGAAATAGGAAATAAGGGGGCCTATTTTTAGGTGATTATAACCAGAAAGAATACGATCATAGAAGTAGGGTCCGGCCTTTAAAGAGCAATATCCCGACATCCTGCTTCTTCATAATGCCACTTTCACACACAAACAGCTGCGATCACAGGCGTTAGCTGAAACGCACGAAACATCCAAGAAGCAAACACATAAGGCAAAATTCGGAAGTTCGGCCCACATGATGTAATTTTACAATGCAGATTTCAAATAGGCCTAGCATGAACCGTTTCTTCCATTCAACATTTAGTCTACGTTTTAACTTTGACTCACTTACCACAGGATAACTAAAAACGCCCAGACGGGTCGCTGTATATTCCATCTACATTTCTTCATTTTGTACAAAAGCCCCAGGAATCCGTATTCATTATAACCGAAAAACAGACGCTGAAAAAACTTCAGGGAGCGGAATTCGCGATCGCGTAATCTCACACTCCGCCGACTCAGGAATTTCAAATGCAATTGGTATTAACAAACGTATAGCATTTAAAAACCCGAAAGGCTGACGTGGAGCGCTGCAGCGCGTTGTCATCAACGCCGCCTAGTGAGCAACATTACAGAATACAGGGTGCAGCAAAATTTAAACTCTCAAAGCGTTTGCTTATCAGTAATATTCACATATGATTAGATTTTTATGGAATGGACAATTCGAAAAGTCCGCCGCAAAATTCCTTCTGAAATGCTTCTCCACATCACCTGTCAATTTCACCTCTGAACACCCTTTTAATACCTGTATTATTTAGGTCAGAGGTGGGGAACATAGGCCCGCGGGCCGTATGGGGACCTTCCAAGGCAACCGCAGGCGAAATGCTGTGTGTGAACCGTCCCATTAAAAAAAAACCGATTATAAACTGACCAATGCAACCATGGAAAATCATGTTTGACCAAATATGTATAGCAGACAAAATAAATATCATAACGGCCCCTCCCCCCCCACTATACTGTGCATGTGTGTATGCATGACGAAATTGATAATTAAATATGGTAAAGAGCCATATTTATTCAGGGGAAATTTTCCCTTAAATTAAATTCATGTTTCTAAATCATCTTGTCCAAAGAAAAGAACAATTAAAAATACTTTGATATGACATGTCTAAACCTATCATATTTTTGTATAAATGCAGCAGCAGGCAGTACAACAGCATGTGACAATACATGAGACCAGTGTCAGTTTTGACACTATATGCAACAACAGGCATTGCCTACAATGCAATGATTTGCACCTGTTACTCACGTGATGTATAGTTAGAAACCAAAGCCAGCTGTCTAGACAAAATGCTAGAACAGTTTTTCTAAACTCCCTGACTTTACTATAGCTTTGAGTTACATTTATGGATGATTAAGGCAAATCTTATGACAGTCCATAATTTATGGGGTGTATCTTCAAAACTATGGTAATCAGAAAACAATGTTGCAACATGTATAACAAAGTAACACAATTTTGAAAATTCAATGTTTGGTATAATGATAACTATAGGTGAATTTAATCTCATTTGGCTTGTCAAACCCACACTTAGCTTAAAACATTAAAAACCCTAAACATAAGCATCTTGACAGCTGCTCTCAAAATTCCAACATGGTTAGTGTTTTACGAGTTGCTATCAGAGGCCAAGGCTCACTCGTCCACTAACGCTAAAATTCGAGAAAGACAGCTCTCAAACAGTAGCACGTGCATTTTTACATGCTACATTGAGAACTACTATCGAGATTGTCTCTCATGTGGAAACGCACTTTAATGCCTGTACAAATTGCAACTCTGCTACCAGTTTGAATTTAAAGTGAAATAGCTGTAAATCCGGAAGCAAGACCAAATTACACACTGCAAAATTGAATATTATAAACACGATAAAGTACATTTATTAGTCACTGTTTTATAAACTTTCAACTTTGAGAGTCAGATGATGGCATTTCGTAAGAAGAAAAAAAACCAAACACGGTGGAGGGAAGGGGTTAGGAAAACGCCAAAGAAGTGATGAAAGTGATGATGGGGTGGGTGCCAAAAGGTAGGGCCACATGAAAGATAAAATGAAAGGACACTGGTTATGCTGCATACACGTACCCTATCTGGTAATCCATTTCGCAAGTGAAACCCATTCAAAAGACACCTAGCGAGAAGAAGCCCCATTCACACAATGCACATGATCAACATACATTCGGGCAATGCCACCAAACGGTAGCTCATATTAAAAGTTAAGAAACGCAAAAGAATAAGCACCAAAATAGAAACTAGGCGTTAATGAAAATGTTTTGGTTTCGACACTTTTAAAAAGTTTAAAAAATGATAAGAAATAGGGCGATGGAACACTTCATCCCTGAGGCTGGCCGTAAGGAAGAAGTTTCGTATACAGCCAATAGTAGTTGAGCTCAGTCTGGGTACAAAACAAGAGCATGGGTAATTTGTAAATAAAAAAAAAGAAAACCGGCAAATTGGGAATGTTAAATCTCAGTCACACGTAAATTTTTTTTTAAAAATTCGCCGCAAATTAAGAAGGGAGATTGCTCGAGGAAGCACGAAAGTCGAAGAAATCATTTGATGTGACCACCAGATTAACCGCTAGCAACTTCTTGACACGTTATGCACAAAAGACAGAATCATGACGGCAAAAATAGTAAAATGTTTGGCATGTTACAAATGCACTGAGACAATAGTCGGCACCTGATTGTTACATGATGTTGCTAAACTGAGAATAATGTGTTGATAAGAGGGCGAACATGTTATTTAAGTCCTGTCTGCTGGCAAAAAAATCTGTAACTCTTAATCATGTGGGTAAAGGACTTCTAAAGGGTAAATCTTCAATCACACATCACCAAATAAAAAAACAAATAAAAAACTTTTAGTTAGATAATTTACAATCTGGCGGACAAATGTTTGCCAAGTTCTTGACCTCAAGGTCTTTAGATCATACATTATTGGAAAAAATTAGGAAAATTAGTCTTGAGACCATGAGGAAAAAATGGGCAAAAAAATATATTCCATGTGCAAGAAAACTATTCCTAACAATTTGTTGGTCCATCCACAGAACATATAAAATTTGATTTTGTCAACAGTAAACAAGTTACACCCAAGTCTGTACATAATTTTCTGGGGAAAATGCCACCTCTGGTGGTAACAACACCTTCGTCTGAAGCACCAAAGTGCAGCTACCAAGATATTCCACTTAAGGGCTTGATACAGATTTGATTCTGCATAAAAATATGCGTCTTTTTCACTTTATGAATGCGAACAGGATGATCAATCGAATAAGTTTCTGAAAATGAAAGACAGGGATGCACGAAATAAACGCACCGTTTAAGAATTAAAATAGGATGACACAGCGAGGGGCACACCATACCCCTCCATAAATTATTTTAAAAATGGACGAAATGACTGAAAAAACTAAATTCATTAAAAAACTGTTCAAATCTGGAATGACGAAGAATGTAGGAACGATGATGAGAGGCGAGAGGGAGGACAAGGATCAAGTTGAGGGGCGAAAGTATAAATGAATCGTTATTGGGTATTAAAAACAGAGGGAAAAGTGTGCTTAATAAATTATACAACCGCATTTCCGCATGCGGCAGGGAGCGATGAGTTGTGATAATATAATGGCTGTACACGATGAACAAGCGAACATCGGCTCCGACCAACAGCAGAAAAGGGAATATCTACATGTTGAGGCGGATTAATACAATTGATCAAAGGGCATGCCAGGATTCAGGGTTACAACCCACAAGTCAGAGCCGATGTTCGAGTTTCATCCTCATTTATGGTATTATTATTAAGACTAGATCTAATTTTTAAATAGAAATCGATTAGCGTTCCGGAGGACGTTCCATTAGATAAGGCCTTTTACGCTCCCTGCAGAATTTCTTGTGTACCGGCCAATCCTTTTGCTGACAGTGTGTGCCACAGTACCTGGCCTCCTGACACCGGCCGCATATACTGAACTCGCGAAGCTCTTTCTCCATATTCGTGCAGGGCGGGTAATGGCATTCATAATAGCATGTACTTTCATCTGAAATAGAAGAAAATACGCATGTCATTAGGAAGTGTCATAAGAAAATGTATGCAATCAAATGTTTACTGAAAACTCGTAAATACAAACCTTCCTCTTCAACAATTTCTCCATTTGCATTATAAAATTTGGTGAAAAAGCTATCTGGATAATGCTGAAAGCAAAACAAGAATAAAGATTTTAGGTTATCATTGGGTATAAAACCACCCATATTGCATTTGAATGGCAAATCCAGATACCAACCTCTTCTACAGGGTCGACAGGAAGCTGCTGGATGGCGACCCAATACAAGCTCTGTTCCCTGCTCTTGCTGTGTGGTTCCTCAAAGACAGCTTCTTGCTTATCTGAAGCCACCAGTGTCAGATTCTCCATCCTGTTATCCACTGTTACGCCATTTTTATGAATAACTTTAAAACCAGGTGCAATTCCGCCACAATGCTTTTCCCTATCGAGCATAATCAGAAATAAAATGTAAGATACACAACACAGCTGCAGCAACAGAAGCGATTTCCATCCAATGCACTAAGTACTTGCCACAGCAAAACGTGAACATATTGACCGGCACTTCGACCCCTGTTTATGTCGTACGCGTATGCATAGATTTTGGCCCCATTGCCATCTCTGTCCACCTCCACTCTGGCCTGCAATTAAACAAATAAACATTTTCAGCACATTGATTGAATGCGAATAAGAAAATTGAAAATAAAGCAGCACACTTCTAAACAAGAATTATACAGTTTACTGTCATTAAATGAGCGTATACTCAACTTTTTAAATTGAAATCTAAATGGATACTCACTCTAGCTTTATTTACATGCAAAACAGAAATTTAAAGCAAAGCACCAAGGGAATGTAGACAGATGTAGACAGACCCCTACTTAAGAATAACACGCATTTCACACTCAGCAGCTAATGTGTTTACACCACACGTATGACATAGTGCATTAACATGCATTAAAGGTTAATTCTGTTAGATTTACTCACAGTACGATCACACGAATTAATTTCGAAAATTGAGTTATTATAGCACAGTAATAAGTGCATTATAACAGTATTATTAACATACTGTATACATGTATAGTCAGAATGTTACACAAGTCAGGCCTAGTCTTTTTACAGATTTTCTTTAATACAAACAAAATAGGAGCTTCAAAACAACTAACTTGCATATCTTTCTGGATGTTTTTAACAAGCACAAACAATTCATGCACTTTTGATAGATAACAGGGATAGATAAGGTAAATACAGGCAAGCGCATAGCTAAAACTATATGAAAATTCCCATGATTAAAAATGTATGAAACTTCAGAAAGATTTACGATATAGCATTCTCAACCCATTACTTAACTAGCCATATGGCCATTGTGCATGCCAAAGTGTTCCACATTTGGAGCACTATGCAATATTAATATTATAACACGGCTGAACCGGCATTTAAAGGAGTTGTACTTATGGAACACTACGGCAACATTTCTGATAATAAACACAACTGTGGGATACTCACTTCAAAAGCATACTGCTGAACAAGTGAAATGTCCCGTTCATCCAACAGCGCATACTTCGTCTGAAATAATACAAAAATTGAAAAATCAGCATGGTTTTCAAGTGCCAAAACACCAGCATGGCATGTATCACAGATTTGATGAAATAAGTATCCTCGATTGATTTTCTTTTAAAGAACAACCAACACGCAGATAGACATTTCGCACATGTTTCAGAGCATTGAAGACCAAAAGCAGAAAAGGCACCAGTTTTACTTTCATGACCTATATTTGTGTTTTACGACGTATAGACAACATAGATAACGTTTCCCAATTTTAAAGTCAGACAAAAGCATGGCAGAACTTTGAAGGCTTCACTAGCTTAAGATTTATTTCAGACTGCACCAGACCTCGTCATTTGTGTTTTGATTAGGCGGTAATTGGGATGGATTTTGGGGGACCATTTCATTGAATTGACCACCACAAGTATCCTGCATTTCAGGTAACCTGGATTTCAATCAATTACTATACATACAGTACATTTATATACTTCAACTATGGAAGCATATTAGAGGAAAGCTGGAAAAAAAGCGTTGTTGCTTATAGTAGTACATCCAGAAACTTCAATTAAAAATAAAAAAAATTGTTCAAAACCCGTCATATGAAAGCATAATATCTTCTTGATCGCATTATATCAGCAAGTAACCCATAACAATATAATAAAGAGCAATTCGTTTGGTTGGGAACTAAAACAAGTAGTTTTATCAAGATTTCTTTATACATCCCGTTTATTAAAATCAATAAATATGAAAAACCATTTCTAGCTCACTTGAGAATAAATGAACAGTTTTAATTTTCCAAGAACAACAGTTATGAACGAGTGAAAAATTCCACGAAGAAATTGTCAATTACCCGAGTTAATGAAAAGAGTCAATTACGCTGGAATTTGCTTCATCGACAGTCTCAAGTGACAGATGTGCCAAATTTACATTCTTCAAAGCTGGACCTTAGGGGGAGAGAAGGACAAACTTAACACGTGCCAGTTTTAATCCCCTTTTTGTCTACAACAATTTAAAAGCCTCCTTAGAAGAAGAAGCTTAAAAGCTTAGGAGGGTGAGGTGTAGGAGGAGGTTGGACGCGTGCCACCAGCAGTCCCCTCGCCGGACATCTGCCTTTCACCTCCACACCCTGGCCAGCTGAATGCCTGGAGTGAACAACTGACTGGCTACCGCTAATCTCAGGTAAGGAATAATAAACCACCTGGGAGCCAACATCCGTTCGGCTTGCGTTTTATTTTTTACAACACCTGGACCAACGTCCAATGAAAATCCACCGAAATTCGGCCACCACGTTAGCCATCTGCTCTTCAGTCGCGTCGACTTATCTCTTCGCGGCCTGCCCATTTATTATTCAAGTTCGCAGATGCTTTTTTTCTTCTCTCCCCGTCTTCACTTCCTCTTAATGGTTTTTGTGCCGGGTGTCATGGCAGCTCGGTGGGTGTCAGCTGTTCTATCCTAAACCAGATCCCCAAAAGGGAGAGTAGAGCCGATTGTCCACTAACAACCACGCGCAGCAGCGCCTCCACCAAGGTGTGGTTCAATGACCAGATTGCGACCGAATTTTCAGGTCACATGTATATTTATGAACTAAGGCGCATCAGAGCGCTCATATACAAGTTTTAGAACTCTCAGTTTGAAAAGAGTGCAGTCATTATTAAATTAAACTCAGTACCTTACAATCAGCAAATAAATTACATATGGTAGAGGGGTCGTAACCAATGATTTCAGGAGAATGCCCCTACGTCAGTAGCGACTTAGACATCAATGCTTAAAAATATATTCAATACAGTACTTTACAAGAAACTGCTGTTTCAAGGTGATATTTTGACAAATTTATGCAGGGACAACTTAACAACCGTTGATTTACTTTGTGGAATCTACATTTACTTCAAGAAACAACAAGAAGTGGGATATTGTTAAGCTTGGATATTTATAGACGTTATTGCCACTGCAGTCAACCCGTTGACCATGTTTCTGTTATCTTGCTCTAAATAACAATTTTTTCATTTCAGATTAATTCCCAGCGAACCTCTTCCCAAATATTTGCACGATACAAGGGTCCTTCATGGCATTCGTGACGATTTCAATGGTGTTTTTTTTTTCAGAAGTCGCAAGACAAAAAAAAAATTGTTTCAAATTTTGACATCGCAACGCAATTAAAGGAATAAAATCACTGAAGCATGCAGTTTACAGTCGCTAGATACTAGCCCCTGAAGTTTCACCCCCTCGCATTCAATGGAATCATTGAATTTCAGGTGAAATTCAAGGCCTGTGGACATGTCAAGTAAATACACTACTTATACATCACCACTTTTCCTTCCCTCGCCAGAAGGAGGCCTGCAAATACAACTACTGGTCATTATTAGGAAATGGAACCCACTCCCTTCAGCACCCAATCAAAACCCATTCAGACATCTAGTCCCTTTAAACAAGGATTTCGTCGAAATGCCAGCATGAAATTAATACTACCCCTGTGAAAGACGTGATCCCCCAATAGACCTTTTCATCAGAAGCATCGTCCACGAAGAAAAAAAAAATATATATCTTTCATCATATTTCATGACATCAACTTATCCTTCGATCTGTTTTCGAAGTCATTACTAGACTCTATACACTGTGCGTCATAAAAAAGTAGAACCCAATACAAAAAATCACAGCTTCGTGAAAAAATGCTTCGGTTTAAATTAAATTTAGCAACTTTCGTAGAACAATAGTGTATAGGAACAAAAACTTCTTCTGGACATGCGACCAATCTCGAATTTTTCATTTTTCAGCAAGACGGTGTGCCCACTCACCGTGCTCGAGAATCAGTTGAACTGCTGCAACGGGAAACGCCACAGTTCATCGAACCCCAACCACTGGCCATCAAACAGTCCGAACTTGAATCCAGTGGACTACAAAATTTGGGGAGTTCTCCAGGAAAAGGTTTACAAATCGAAGACTTAAAACTACGAATTAAAAAAACTTGGATTGAACTCTACTATAGATAGCGTATAATCGATTCGTTAATCAAAGAATGACCCGTTAAGACTCCGGGTTTGTGTTTAAAGGCCACCGGAGAACATTTTGAGCATATTTTATAATTAATTTTTGTTCCTACACTATTGTTCCGTGTAAGTTCTAAATTTCATTTAAATCCATGAATTTTCCACAAAGTTATGATTTTTTTTATTGGGTTCTACTTTTTTATGACTAGCTCTATATCTAGGCAACTCCATGCATTGAAAGCTTAGTATTTCGTTGAGCAGACAAATAAGACACCCCCTTCTCCTTCAATTACAAACTGGAAACTAGCAATGGTTCCGTTAACGTTAACGGGAGTCACCTGCCATGTCAAGTAGCACCACCAGTCCACCACCCTTTCAGGAAACTTGTTACTGCGTTACTTGACCCGACACAAGAATGCTCTGCCATTTAATTGGCAATTTCCTAATCACGGGTTAATTTAATTATGAGCAGCCAAGAGATCAACAATGGCATCATCATTTGATCATTTGACATAAAGAACTATCTGCCGTCCTGCAAAAAATTAACCAGCATTAAATCAAGATTTAAAAAAAAGGTTAAAATAGGCACAGGGTCAAACACATTTGTTTTTGTCGTTGAATCCTACATACAGTATATAGAGTGGGAAATGATGGCAAAATGCGGGCCCACGCAGAGACTTCAGTTCTGGTAAGGTCAAGGTGGCCGCTCGGTAGTCGCCATTTGTTAAACGTTTCAGGGAAAATCCATACAAGATTCCACGCTGATATATCCATCATTAAATCACATCAAAACGATGCCACTAATACCGTTCCTATTTATTGATACGAAATTCGTAATATCAGATGATGCAACCAGATTATTTGAATCCGAAGTAACAAGCAAAATTACTAATCGTTGCTTTGATTTTAGCAAAAACTAAAGTCGTACAAAAAAAAAAACTTATTGTACTTAGACCATGATGACCCCCCAATTTTTCATACCAATAGGAACGCATATACGCACTTCGATATAGAGACCACGGTGCCACACGATCTACTTGCAGTATTTAATGAACACAGAACTTGTAGTTTTTCCATAAATAACCACTTATGTGCACAACAAGAGCAAATTGCCATGCCAATAATGTTAACTAATCTATAAGTTGACCACCCTGACCTAGAGTATATATTTGATCGCCATAATACACAAAGAAAACGTTGGTGATGGTGCTTATTTGTACAAATGCAGGCAAAATATTTACTAATAGTACATTTATTGTTGGCACAGAACACACAGTACGTTGACCTAAGAGGCCATTCAAAAAGGATGTCTCCGAAATTCCGTCACAAATTCATCCCCCCCCCCCACATGGCGTCGATTTTAGCCGATACCCCCACCCCCAACCTATACATTTTCAAACACTACTTGCTACCAATTCCACGACATTTTTCCAGATTTTTATGATAACCGGAAATTTCCTGATCTCGAAGGAAAATTCCAGCATAAAATTTGTGTTTAGCACAAAGTTAGGCATTATTTCCGACTTTCCCGAGATATTAAAAATTCAAGTACGCTTGGGACTGGGGACACAATTCTTCTGGTGTTCACCTCCCCTTTCACTGACCTTTAAAACTTTATTAAAGGATTCTTAAAAGACGGGCAGAAAAATCTGTCACATCTTCCGATTACAAAAAGTTGGTTATCACCAAATAACAGATTTCTTAATAACCGGATTCTTACAGAGTCGTACAATCCAACACATACGTCGATACCGATGCTGTTCGTTATACAGGATTATGTGGTTATTTTACGCTGCTGACTCACCCCACCATTCCCCCGACCTACCCTGCAGTCGCCCATTATCCGTATCTGTCGTAATTCAAAGGGCAACCCATAGCCAAGCGGTCATCCTTGATCATTCGTATTCACCATCCCCTCGCCATAGTGAAGTCAGAGAGGGTGGTTTTTAGCAGTGACTCATTACCCGTTTTGGACGTTGTCACCTAAAATCCGAAAATCAGTAGTACTACCTAAAAAAAGTCGCGCTGATCTCGGATGAAAATGCACAAATGATCTTTCGTCACGATTTCACTCGTGCGGTGAATTAAGGTGCACACTCAGCAGTGCCGCCATTTTTTGTTGTTGTTGTCCCCTGTTGAAATGTCTGGTGATCATCGATGCATGCTACAGAGAAATCTGGAGGAGGATGAGATACGGTCCAGTGTTCCGACCGATGGTGGAGTAATTCGTCGATCGCCATCTCCAAAGTCGTTCTTTCAGGACGTTGTCCTTTCACTCTCGGCTTCCAAGATTCTCGACAATGACGTCGACTTAGAGAGAAAAAAATTACGGGTATTGCATGCATGAGAAGTTTTGCAAATTCAGACCTTGCATTTCGTCGATACGGCGAAGTAGACGCAAAATGAAAGGAGACGATTTCTCAGAGTGCTCTGGAATTTCACCAATTAGAGAGGTGAATATTTATTAACAAAAAAAGAAACAAAAAAAAACGAAAAACCTCTGATCACTTGTCAGAAAAACATGGATTTTTTAAGTATTTCGGCATTGTAGAAATGTATCCAGTAAATACGATGGAATTTTTTTAAAGGATTTCTTGGCTCATCCCTTACATTTCCAAGGACCCCCTTATCGTAGGTAGGCTTGATAACGTTTGAAAATAATCTTCCCCAGCATCAACTGGTGCTTGGCAAGAATTTCAAGCATAATAGTCAAATGGATCTTACTGAAAATTAAAACAAACTCAGATCTACGATTTAGTTTTATAAAATCTCATTATGACTTCTCTGTATAAAGATTCGAAGCAGGGTGTTATATTGACATCAACAATATCATGTATAAAAAAGAAAAATAACTATCGCATTTACACAGAAAACCCTCCTGATTTAAGAAATTTCAAAATAAAGAGCATTTTGGTTCAAGGCAATTTAGTTCAGTTAACACGAGTCACCGCAACCAACAAATTTAGCTTTTCTTATTTTTAAACACAAAAAAGCAGAGTAGCATTTCCAAACGAAACTCGAAGTGATCAATGGTTCAAATTTCTTCCACAGATCATATTTTTAAAAAAACTGGATTTAAGTGTGAATTTACTACAAACTGTGTGAATGGTTCACCTTGGGGGTCAAAAAAATTCTTGCAAATGCATTCGTTTTTTCCAAACAGGTATATTTTCAGAGTATTTTAAGCTTACTACATGGAACTGACATAGAGGAAGTTAAGGCCACCAAGGAATAGGGCAACAATCCTAAACATGGCTACAGAAGCAACAATGCAACATGCCAAAACCAACATAGTGAAAAACTACAAAAACAGCAAAACAGGAGATAAGTAAAAAAGCAGCTCCCTGGCTCCCTTTTTTTCTACGAAAACAGGAAATTCGGAGATAAAGCACACTCTCACAATGGCGTAATTACGGCAGAGTCAAGTGCAACTGAGTGAATAACGAGGTATCCAAAGAAGAAAAAAAACTACAACCCGGAGATAAACCAGAACTTGAGATTTTAAGGTAGCGTGAACGTACTTTACACATAGGTGCAGTCGCCACCAGGGAGCGGTGACTGACTGACCGATGACCTCACGTTTTCTCCTATAGTGCCCCCCCCAAAAAAAAAAAAAAAAAAACAGGACTCGTTTTTAACGGGCTGGCGATGGACCAATATTGAAGCTAGAGAAACTAGTTGAACCACTGCAAGTCGGGCGGCTGGATTTACCGTCGATTTTCAAGGTGAAACCTAGCTTTGCCCAAAATGTAGAAACCAGAAAAAGTTGACGGGTGAGCAAAAAAAAAAAAAAACCACAACAGTCGTGCGGGAAACCCCTCCGGTGGCTGTTCCCATTGTTCTGCTGGACGTTATCAAAAATCGCGCTAATTAAACGCGACGCTAATACCGAAATAAATAGCTAGGAAATTGATAGTTCCAGCAGATTGCAAGCGTGGCCCAGGGGTGAACGGGTCGCTGCTCATCCAGGTCGTTGGAGGAGCCCATGGTGGAGCCAGAGGTTATCTGTGGAGAAAAAACTGTCCAGGCACCGTTGGAACATGTCCTCAAAATCTCCAAGAAGACTGATCTGCCCTTTCAACAGTCAAGCTCTTATTGGGCTTGGATCATCTGTTTTCCCATACCATAAAATGCGAATACTATGGGCAGGGAGGGTTATAATTTTGACCTGGTCTAAATAATGGGATTGGATTATACCATAAAATGTGGATAATTAGTCCATGTCGAATGTGTTAAGTAGGTTTCCATGGTGCTATTTCAGCCAGTTGGGAGATGAAACCACAGCTCTCAGATTGCCAAGTTCCAACACTCGCCAATCTGTCCATTGGAGAGAGATGGCAAAAGAGGTAGTCACCTCGCGGATCAACTGTACTATTGCAAGTACAGGATACTTTGTGCGGTTATCAAAAACGAAGGTGAACGAAACTAAAGCGTTTCCTGCAAAAGTAAACAAAATGTCAACCAACGGGGAAAAAAAATTGCAACAATTACCCAACAGAGCTTCTAAGAAAAACTGAGCAAGAGGAAATCGCGACTATAGGTCATGGCCTATGCAGCCAAATGAGGGTCGTGAAACAGGTTTCCATGATAACTCGAGGGTTGCATACGGTAGAAAAGTATACTCTCGGCACAACTCCTTTAATTTCGGGAATTATTCATGCGGAATCGCAATTATTGCCGTTCTTAACGCATTATTCAGTTGTCTCGCATTTGCTTTTGTTCATGGCAGTCAATATCTACCTTTAGTCGTGCCAATGACCGAACGGGTGCTGAACCAAGAGAGGCACGGGTTGCACGAGGTGCAGAAGGGGGGAAACAAAGCAAACCCACGACGTAATCAAAAGGGCAGGATATACACACGACTGCGGCCTTGGTCGCAATTTAAGGATTTACATCACAGCCCTGGTTTCCTGTGATTCAAGAACGTATATATATATAAAGCATCTCTGAACTATGTGCCGCAGGAAAACCCAAGGGTCCTTTATACGATTAGGTCCATTCAAAAAGGACGTCCTCAAAATGAGGACAGGGTCTACTGGCATGGGGGTAAATTGGAAGATCAGTGAAAGAGGAGGGGGGAAAGACACCAAAAGAAATGTCGCCAGTCTCAAATGTACTGGAATTTATAAAACCTCGGAAAAGTCGGGAATTATGCTTAAAACGTGTGTTAAACACCAGTTTTATGCTGGAATTTCCCATTGTGGTCAGGAAATTCCTGTTAATCAGGACAATTTGGAATTGGTAGCGAGAGGGGTGCTTGGAAATTTATAGGATGGGCTTTTGTAAATAATATTCTAACAAATTAGCTGGACACGCCCTACTTTTCAAAGAAATTAAGGACGTCTGAGGGGGAAGGAAGTCTGGAATAAAACGGACACCGTGTGGTTCTTTTCATGGCAATTCAAATATGGAAGTACCGTAGATTCTTTAGCGTAGTCCACACCGAATGAAACACAAAACTCAAACATGTTTGCTGAAACACTGCTTTAGTTTCATGTTTGCTCCGATGTGTACCGATAGCCACGCCCTTTTACACCACCACAAAGCGGCCATATTGGAAACAATGCAAAACGCTCATAGGCTACCAGAGGGCGCTGAACCGTATTAAAGATAATTGTATTTGCAAATACTGCTGCAAAACGAGCAAATTGGCGTAATTTTTCGCACTTTACGAGCTCAAACCAGAATTTTTTTTCTTTCACTTCGCTCGGCCTCCAAATCTTAGCACCGTTTTCGCCCCTGGGGAAAGTGCGATATGGCCATGGACGCGCGTTCAACAAACGCTAAAAGGTCGAAAGGAAAAATTCGCGTTCTCACGATTCAAGAGTCCGTGGGTGGACACTCGGACCCACCTACCCCCTGGCACTGAACAAAAGTATCGAGCAAATTAAATTGAACGTCAAATCTGTCAGAATGCCAAACGTTCAACAGCCGTGCGAGACCTCCACGTGCTTGACACAATCGTAAAAAACGAAGTCAAGGATCTCCGAAATTAAAAAAAAAAAAAGATTTCATTATGATAATGAAAAGGTATGAGAGTTCCCTGGCGTATACTGAACAGCTTTTTCCTTCAAATGAAAAACTTCGCAGGAAACCGTTAAACTTTATTAGGAGAAACAAAGAAAGGGACAGGGAGCCTGCTTTCAATGCTTACAAGGTGGTTTGCGGATTTTTAAATAGAAGGACAACAAATACCCGAAATGATAAAAAACTACCCCAGATTTACATATCTTATACGTTGTACTTTCAAAAGTATACCGTATTTACCCGTGTATTG
>JAQGAE010002422.1:0-17924 GCA_034696685.1 Julus scandinavius | reverse complement strand
AACAGTGCTAAGTGCGGGAGGCACCTCCAAGGGCAGCAGGGATGGTAAGGCTACTGGGGTATTTACTTTTGGAGGGAGTATAGCGTAGTTAGGCCCCTCTGTATGTGTGTATTACCTATGCCATATACCTTATTAAACCGTGTTGCAACTGACCTACTGACTTGTTGAGTGCCTACTTGGGAACCGGGGTTTACAGATACCTTGGGGATGCCGACCCAAAACACCTCTGAAGGGAGAAAGACACGCTCCAGGCAACCCCTCAAGCAACGAGTGATGTGTTAACACCGGACAACCCTTTTAAGGTAGGGGGTTGGGGTAACAGGTATCTGGTGGGTCTGTTTGAAATTTTCATTAAGGCACCGATATTTTTGTGCAAATAATGAATCTACGCTTAAAACAAAATAAGTTTTGTCTAAAAAATTTTTTGGATCATCTTAGATGTCACTGTAATCGATGAAACTAAAACTTGAGAAATTTGGTTTATGGAATGTATGCAAATTATTTTAAATTGAGTGATTTAAAACATATAAGCATTTAGCAGTTAGCAATTAATACACAAGAAGACATTGTGAGCCTAGTTATTTGTTGTTTTACATTGCACATTAAGCAATTGAAAAAGTGAATGACTTATACAATTATGGACCAAGTGGACATGATATCAATTTTTGGCGCTGGTCACCAAAATGTGCAAAATGCATGTGAGGAGTATGTTTCACGATTTTTGGACAGAAATCATCCAAGCATTTTGACACTTTAAAGAGTAGTTAACTTTTTTACTCAACAAGGAAATGTTAAAATGAGTGAAACATCGATCACAAACTGCAATGACTAATAATTTTGAAATTGAAGTGTTAGCAGCTATTGCCCAGAATCCAAGCATCAGCACCAGCAAATTGTTCATGAATCTGAAATCAAAAAATCTACTATTTTGCAAATTCTAAAAAGTCACAGATTCCAATCCTATCATGTTTCACTACATCAATAACTCCAAGGTGTTGATTTACAAAACCGTGTTGCATTTTGTCATTGGACCCAACATCAAATTCAAAACAACCCCAGATTTGATTCACTAACTTTGTTTAGTAATTAAGCTACATTTACAAATTATGGCTTAATAAATCAGTATAACATGCATTTTTGTTTGGGCAGTGGACAATCCACGATGGCTGTGTGAAGTAGAACACCATCCAAGTAGTAAAGTTCGTCATTTAGACGTCATTTTTGATGGTCAAAAAGACATCATTTTTGACCCAAAAAATGACGTGAAAATGGCTAGTAAAAATGACGTCTTTATGATTAAAAAATGACATCTTTTTTGACCAAAAAATGACGTCTTTTGTGACCAGAAAGTGACGTCTTTAGAATCAAATTAAGTGGGGGGATACTGATTTTCAAAATGTACCCCCATTCTAATGTTTGGAGAGGGTGTGTCCATTCAATTTCTTTCCCCTCTCCCTGTTTGTAACAACCTATCATTTATTATTCAGATAATTAGGCTAGGATATTAGGGCCCTATTTAAGACTAGCGTAGGCCTACGCTGTTAGGGACTAATTTAAGACTAAGCCTATGATTTTAGGGCCTGATAAAGACCAGTATGGCTTTGGTTACCCCAATTATTAAAAATAACTAATGGTATTCAGGCCATCCTTCCAAAATCATGAATTTCTAAAGTTTTATTTTGTGTTGCTATAGCATCAAGCAATAGCAACATAATTTCATACTTGTTCAACTTGTAGGTATATACCCAAGCTGCGCAGCATGGTCCTATGGTGTATATATGCAAAAAAATCATAATTAACGTGAAAATTCACCGCATATATTCTTCTAACTTGTTTATTTAGTTAGATTAACATATTTTAGCAATAATTAAATCATAATATGCATCGTTACCAAAACATTAATTCTCGTAAAACATATATAATATGGACACTTTCAGCAGATTTTAAGCTAAAAATGTAGTGACCTACATTTTCAAGCCTTATTTAAGCCTATGCTGTTAGTGCCTAATTTAAGACTTTTTCAGGCCTATGATATTAGGGCCTGATGTAGTCACAATTGACTTTAGTTGTCCCAATTATTGACATGTTATACAGACGTGGATTTCTGCTATTTTTTCCAATAAATATAAGCATAAATCAAATTGATCTAAATTAGGCCATAGTAGTATACAGCGTCTATACAGCGTAAAGTTCCAAATTCTGCCACCAGGTGGCAATAGTGTCGCTGGTAACGAAATTTGGTACTACTGGCACAAGTGTCGCAGCGGGGGAGTGGTGTAAACACCGGAAGTGACGTGTGCTTGGTCTAGTCCCCGGAAGTGACGTGGGCGTGGTCTAACCACCGGAAGTGGCCCCTGATGACGTCATAATTGTGGGAAATTCAAAATTTCTGCGGGAAATTTCAAATTCGGTGAGAAATTCAAAATTAAGGTAGAAAATTATCAAAAATACAGGGAAATTTAAAATTTTTGGCAGGAAATTTGGATTTTATATGATAACGGCTAATGGTAAGAAATTTTAATTTTTGAATTTAAATATTATATCATCCAATGTCGGACCACAATGCATCACGTGACTACATGACCAATTACATGAGGAATAATTAGCTGTAAAATGCGCTATGTTGAACAATAAAAGACCAGGTGGCGCTAGTGTCGCCGGTGGCGAAATTTGTAGCTACTGGCACTAGTGTCACAGCGTGGGCGTGGTCAAACCACCTGTAGTGATCACTCTGCCCCGCCCCTAACCGGAAGTGACCTCTCCTGCACCCCACCCCTAATGACGTCATACCAGAAATGATGCCATAATCTCGGAAAATTCAAACTTTAGGTAGAAAAGCATCAATAGTAGGGGGAATATTCAAAATTTAGGTAAAAAAATATTAAAAATAGGGGAATATTCAAAATTTCAGTATAAAAGTATCTAAAATAGGGAAAAATTCAAAATTTCTGGCGGGAAATTAAAAATTTAGGTAAGAAAGTATCAAAAATGGGGGGAAATTCAAAAATTTTGGCAGGAAATTTAAAAATGTAGGTAGAAAAGTACCAAAAATTGAGAAAAATTCAAAATTTTGGTAGAAAAATATCAAAAATGAGAGTAAATTTAAAATGTTTAGTGGAAAATTTAAAAATTAGGTAGAAAAATATCAAAAATGGGGGAAAATTCAAAATTTTTGGTGGAAATTTCAAAATTTAAGTAGAAAACTATCAAAAACGGGGGGAAATTAAAAATGTTTGGCAGGAAATTTGAATTTGAAATAGCATAACGGCTAATGGCGGCAAATGTTAATTTTCGAATTTAAATATTATATCATCCAATGTTGGACCACAAGGCATCACGTGACCACATTGATCCTATCATCATTTGGCTGTAAAACTCCTAAGGAGCTATCGTTCTATTCAGACATATTGGTCCTATCACAGAGGGCCTAAATTGGACCAATTATATAAAAAATAATTGGCTGTAAAATGCATTAGGTTGACTGTATTTAGCCAAACTATTCCATTATCACATAGGCTGAACAACTTGAAGAGAAGGTTCTAGATAACCTTTTAAACACATGATGAAACAAGAAAGTGTGACATCAAGCAGTCAGCCAACAACAAATAAGGTCAATAGGAGCACTGCCGGTTTGGCCAATAAAATATGCTCAGAGGGAGGGTATCTTAATGTGGTGATAAAGATAAAACGACAGTATGTCCAACAGTAGTTCACTCTTCTGCTCACTGCTCCAGCCTTGCAACCACACAACTTACCACGTGAAATATTCAATTTGCCCACATGGATTCAACACCAACACCGCCACCACCTGCAGTAGCTGCATTACCAAATGCCAGGAATAAGCACAGTCTCAAAGATAGCAATAAAAAACCTGAAACGCATCAAAAGACTACATCCTGAGAAAAGCAAGCCACAACCAGTTACCTTTGAAATCCAGGAAAATCTTTATGTGACTCTTGACAACATTAGAGGCCTGACTTTTGTGAAAATACGGGACTTTATGAAAAATCCACATACCAACTAGATGCACTGCACCAAACAAGGTATCAACTTGACAGTTGTACAATGGATAAATCTACAAAACTTCTGCCACATATAGATGCTACCTTAAACAGCATGACGACTGAATAAAAAACTAATTAAAATGTTTGTTGCAATAAAAAGCTGAACAAATTGTATTGATTTTGTCAACGAATATCTGAAAAATATAACCTTGATACGAAAGAATAAATTCGCGGAATGTTGCTACAACTTGTTGAAAGGAAATGTACCTTTAACAGTGCGAAAAATTAAACAACTTATTAAAACAGCCAATAAAAAAGTGGGAAAGAAAACAAAATGACAAATGATATCGCAGAATGAAGGATTCTTGGAGCGCGATTACTATATGTTCATGCACCAATCATATATGGGGCATTGTCACATCTTTCACTCGTCAATGATGCACGTACATAAAATGATGCTCGTGCCAAGCAGCAGTATGACTGCTACACAAATGTCAATGCATAATGCTGTGGATAATACAGAAAGAGACTTGACACATCGTTCCATCAAAGGCCTTGATGTTGATATGCTACTAATACTGGAAAATGACAATCTTACCAAAAATCAAAAGCTAAAGTTATACTCTCAAGTGCTGCAACAAAGGATGACATTTCAAAATCAGCTTGCTAAGCCTGTTACTGTCAAGGTTGAAATCACCGAGCCATCTGAAGAAAATGGAGGACCTATGACTAATGCGCACCTGATGAAGATAGGCCATAGCATCATCCTCGGTTTACCCGTGTCTCAACAAGCCAAAGCTTAAAGAATCGTCGAGGCCCTAACCACCCACACTGGCGTTGTTACGTGGAATAAAGACATGCAACTCGTATATGATGGAAAAACCATCCCTGGAACCAATATAGTGGATATTATCACCAATGCCGTCAAGGGGAAAAAGAATTATGAACCACCCGGAGCATCTGAATTTTTTAAAAGCCTGAAGAAAAACAATTTTTCATCATCGTATAATGGCAACGAACTACGACGTCGACAGATGCAAGGAAACGTTATTTCAACGCCACTACAATTTTCAAAGCTGCCGACATGATCAGCAACGCCAATGTCAGCAGCTTCCCGCTCAAAAAGATGAAATGGACCCTACTTTAAAGTGTATTCGCATTCTCCAGCATGGACACCTTATAAAAAATGAAATGTATGCAGAAATCATTGTTGCATTTTGAGGATGGGCAACTGTAGAACAATGTACAAGAAAATGCAACAACCTTCTGGTGTTACCCAAGTCAATGCTGCTTTGCGCACAGGAGTTTCAAACAGAGTATTTTGAGTTGAAGCTATGGTATTCTAAGTCGAATTTTTACTAACCTTTATGTAATCGCTAAATTGTGTAAAATAATAAATGGTTGTACTTGAAACACTGTCTCATTACTGAATTTCATTAGCGCTTATTATGAAAATAAAAATGTGTACACATTCATTTTCTGTGTAGTGAACAAGGACAATGTTATAAGATGACCGATAGAAAAAATCTGCAGTAAACCACTATAAATCTTGTAGCCGTAAGGTGTTATTTATCCTAAATAGATATACATTGTTAAAAATAAATCATGCAAAAATATTCATTTTGACAATCATTTAGGGATTTCGAAAAATGGATGGGGGAATTTTATAGGGTTACCATCTGCAGTTCCCAAGGTGTGGAAAAGTGATGGGATGTTCAAAAAATAGCAGGGAGATATGAATTCTTCAGTATCATTTGCAGCTATCAGCTGGCGTTAGTATCGCAAATAATGGAATTTTCGAAAAATATTTAAAAAATTTGATTTGAACTACACAAGTAACACAAATTCCGCTATCAAAAACTACTGGCGCTAGTGTCGCAGGTGGTGAATTTTTGAAAAATAGATGGAAAATTTGATTTTGTAGAAGCGTATACAGCCAACAGACAGCGTTATTGACATATGCTAGGGTAATCTGATTTTTCCAATAAATTAAGGAACGATATTTTGTATTGTAAAAACACTTGTAGGCTAAAAATAAAACAAACACACAAAAATATAGATTTTAACAATCATTCAGGGATTTTCGAAAAAATGGTAGGAAATATTCAAAATTTAGGTAAAAAAGTATCAAAAATGGAAGGGAATATTCAAAATTTAGGTAGAAAAATATCAAAAATGGAAGGTAATATTTAACATTTAGGTAGAAAAGAATCAAAAATTGGGAAAATTCAAAATTTTTGTTGGGAAATTCAAAATTTAGGTAGAAAAATATCAAAAATGGGATGAAATATTCAAAAATTTTGTAGAAAGGTATCAAAAATAGGGGAAAATTCAAAATTTTTGGTGAGAAATTCTAAATTTAGATAGAAAAGTATTAACAGTGTGGTGAAATATTCAAAAGTTTTGTAGAAAAGTATCATAAGTAGGGGGAAATTAAAATTTTTTGGCGGTAAATTAAAAATTTAGGTAGAAAATTATTTAAAATGGGGGAAATATTCAAAATTTAAGTAAAAAAGTATCAAAAAGGGGTTGAATATGTTAGGCATTAATGTCGCAAGTGTCGAAATCTGAAACTACTGGTGCTAGTGTTGCAAGTGGTGGGATTTTTAAAAAATAATGGATAGCTTTGATTTTGTAGTACCAATTGAAGCCATCAGGTTGTGTTAGTGGTGCAAAGGAGATAATTTTAGTGTTATCCAAGTCGATGCTGTTTCTAATGAGGGAGTTTTAAACGGGGTGTTTGGTTTGAAGATATGGTATTCTAATTCGAGGCTGTTCACCAATCTTTATGTAATCGCTAAAATGTTTGTACTTTAAACCGTCTCATTACAGTAATTAATAAGTGCATATTATTGTAATAGCAATGTGTACCCATAGACATTTTCTGTGTAGTGAACCATGACAACGTTACAAGATAGCAGACAAAAAATTTGCAATAATTAACTATAAACCTAGTGGTCGTAGGGCGTTATTTATCTTAAATAGATATGCATTGTTTAAAAGAGTTGAAACAATTGAACAATTTGTTATAAACGTAAAAATACATGTAGGCTAAAAATAAAACATGCACAAATATGAATTTTAACAATTATTTAGCAGAAAATACGTAAAAAACTGAAACAAGCCTAGGAAAAACCAAAATAAGCATGCCGAAAAAAAGAAACAATAGACTGGCATTGAAAAACTGAACTTACCCTAAAAATTTTTCTAGTACTATCTGCAGCAATCAGGTGGTGTTAATGCTGCAGAGGAGAGAATTTTTGAAAAAGTGTTGCTAAATGTGATTTTAGTGGTATCAGCTGAAGCCACCTGGTGGCATTAGTGTAGCAAAATGCGAAATCTGGAACTCCAGACACTAGTGTCACAAGATGGGAAGGAGGTCTTTTCAAAAAACTAGCTGTTAGCTTTTAATGTTGTAGTGCCATTTGCTTCCATCAGGGGGAATTAGTGTCATAAAGGAGGGGATTTTTAAGAAATACTTCGGCAGTTTGATTCTTGTAGTAACATATACAGCTAACAGGTGGCGTTATTGTCACAATTGTGCAGAAATCTGAGTAACTGAAATATAGCTAGATTAGAGTAGTTGAAATAATGTTAAGTTAGGGGTAAAGTAGCTGAATTAATAAAGTGTCTAATTCAAATTTTAAATATATGGGATAGGAAAAATGGCATCACACCAGCCATGTTAAGCCCTTAGGGTGGTAGTTTAGGGTAGAGTAGCCATCTATAGTTAAGTTAGGTTAGAGTAGCTGAAAAAAAGTTAGGTTAGGGTAAAGTAGATGAATTAATACAGATGCAAATTTAAATTTTTAAATTAATGGGTTAGTGGAAATGACGTCACATCCGTTATGTTATGCCCTTAGGAAACACAGTTTAGGGTAAAGTAGAGGCTGTATAGTTAGGGTAGGGTAGAGTAGCTGAAATAAAGTTAGTGTATAGTGAAGTTAGGTTAGTGTGCTTGGTGTCAAGTATCTGGCATTGCCAGATTAACTAGACACCAAGCGCACCATCCTAACTTAGCTCTACACTAACTTTATTTCAGCTACTCTACCCTACCCTAACTATACGGCTTCTACTTTACCTTAAACTGTGTTTCCTAAGGGCATAACATGGCGGATGTGACGTCATTTCCACTAACCGATTTATTTAAAAATTTAAATTTGCATCTGTATTAATTCATCTACTTTACCCTAACCTAACTTTATTTCAGCTACTTTACCCTAACCTAACTATAGGGTGGCTACTCTGCCCTAAACTACCACCCTAAGGGCCTAACATTGCTGGTGTGATGCCATTTCCCCTATCCCATATATTTGAAATTTGAATTTGTCGCTTTATTAATTCAGCTACTTTACCCCTAACTTAACATTATTTCAACTACTCAAATCTAGCTATATTTCAGTTACTCAGATTTCTGCGCAATTGTGACAATAATGCCATTTATTAGCTGTATATGCTACTACAGGAATCAAATTGCCTAACTATTTCTTGAAAATCACTTCTTTTGTGACACTAATTCCCCCTGATGGAAGCAAATGGCACTACAACATTAAAAGCTAACAGCTAGTTTTTTGAAAAGACCTCTTTCCCATCTTGTGACACTAGTGTCTGTAGTTCCGGATTTCACATCTTGCTACACTAATGACACCAGGTGGCTGCAGCTGATACCACTAAAATCACATTTAGCAACACTTTTTTCTAAAATACTCTCCTTTGCACCACTAACACAACCTGATGGCTTTAATTGGTACTACAAATTCAAAGCTATCAATTATTTTTTAAAGATCCCACCACTTGCAACACTAGCACCAGTAGTTTCAGATTTCGACACTTGCAACACTAATGCTATGAGGGGGTTGAAAATGATAACACAATAATGAAATTTCCCTTATTTTTAATACTTTTCTACCTAAATTTTAATATTCAACCTCTTTTTAATACTTTATTACCTAAATTTTGAATATTTCCCCCATTTTTGATACCTTTTTACCTAAATTTTGAATTTACCGTTAAAAAATTTGAATTTCCCCCTACTTATGATACTTTTCTACAAAACTTTTGAATATTCCACCCCATTGTTGATACTTTTCTACCTAAATTTTGAATTTACCACTAAAAATTTTGAATTTCCTCCAATTTTTGATAATTTTCTACAAAATTTTTGAATATGCCACCCCATTTTTGATATTTTTCTACCTAAATTTTGAACTTTCCACCAAAAAATTTAAATTTTCCCCATTTTTGATACTTTTCTACCTAAATGTTAAATATTCCGTTCCATTTTTGATATTTTTCAACCTAAATTTTAAATATTCCCTTCCATTTTTGATACTTTTCTACCTAAATTTTGAATATTTCCTACCATTTTTTCGAAAATCCTTAAATGATTGTCAAAATCCATATTTTTGTGTGTTTGTTTTATTTTTAGCCTACAAGTGTTTTTACGATACAAAATATCGTTCCTTAATTTATTGGAAAAATCAGATTTTCCTAGCAAGTGTCAATAACGCCGTTTGTTGGCTGTATACGCTTCTACAAATTCAAATTTCCCATCTATTTTTCGAAAATTCACCACCTGCGACACTAGCGCCAGTGGTTTTTGATAGCGGAATTTGTGTTACTTGTGTAGTTCAAATCAAATTTTCCAACTATTTTTCGAAAATTCCATCCTTTGCAATACTACAAGATTTATAGTTGTTTCCTGCAGATTTTTCCAATCTGTCATCTTTTAACATTGTCCTGGTTCACTACACAGAAAATGCCTGTGTACACATTTTTATATTCATAATAAACACTTATGAAATACAGTAATGAGACAGTGTTTCAAGTACAACCATTTATTATTTTACACATTTTAGTGATTCCATAAAGGTTAGTAAAACACTTAACTTAGAATACCATAGCTTCAACTTAAAATACTCTGTTTGAAACTCCCGTGCGCAAAGCAGCATTGACTTGGGTAACACCAGAAGGTTGTTGCATTTTCTTGTACATTGTTCTACAGTTGCCCATCCTCAAAATGCAACAATGATTTCTGCATACATTTCATTTTTTATAAGGTGTCCATGCTGGAGAATGCGAATACACTTTAAAGTAGGGTCCATTTCTTCTTTTTGAGCGAGAAGCTGCTGACATTGGCGTTGCTGATGATGTCGGCAGCTTTGAAAATTGTAGTGGCGTTGAAATAACGTTTCCTTGCATCTGTCGACGTCGTAGTTCGTTGCCGTTATACGATGATGGAAAATAGTTTTTCTTCAGGCTTTTTAAAAATTCAGATGCTCCGGGTGGTTCATAATTCTTTTTCTCCTTGACGGCATCGGTGATAATATCCACTATATTGGTTCCAGGGATGGTTTTTCCATCGTATACGAGTTGCATGTCTTTATTCCACTTAACAACGCCAGTGTGGGTGGTTAGGGCCTCGGTGATTCTTTGGGCTTTAACTTGTTGAGACACGGGTAAACCGAGGATGATGCTATGGCCAATCTTGGTCAGGTGCGCATTAGTCATAGGTCCTCCATTTTCTTCAGATGGCTCGGTGATTTCAACCTTGACAGGAATAGGCTTAGCAAGCTGATTTTGAAATGTCATCCTTTGTTGCAGCACTTGAGAGTATAACTTTAGCTTTTAATTTTTGATCAACATCAAGGCCTTTGATGGAACATTGTGTCAAGTCTCTTTCCATATTCTCCACAGCATTATGCATTGACTTTAGTAGCGCAGTCATACTGATGCTTGGCACGAGCATCATTTTACGTACGTGCATCATTGACAAGTGACAGATGTGACAATGCCCCATATATGATTGGTGCAGGAACATACAGTAATCGCGCCCCAAGAATCCTTCATTCTGAGATTCATCGATTTGTATTCTTTCTCACTTTTTTATTGGTCATTTTAATAATTTGTTTAATCTTTAGCGCTGTTGTAGGTGCATTTCCTTTCAACAAGTTGTAGCAACATTCCGCGAATTTATTCTTTAGTATCAATTTTACATTTTTCAGATATTCTTTGACAAAATCAATACAACTTGTTCAGCTTTTTATTGCCACAAACTTTACAATTAGATATTTATTCAGTCGTCATGCTGTTTAAGGTAGCATCTATATGTGGCAGAAGTTTTTTAGACATATCTATTGTACAACTGTCAAGTTGATACCTTGTTTGGTGTAGTGCATCTGGTTTGTATTTGGATTTTTTATAAAGCCCCTTATTTTCACAGAAGTCAGGCCTCTAAAGCTGTCAAAAGCCACATAAAGATTTTCCTGGATTTCAAAGGTAACTGGTTGTGGCTTGCTTTTCTCAGGATGTAGTCTTTTGATGCGTTTCAGGATTTCCATTGCTGTCTTTGAGACTGTGCTTATTCCTGGCATTTGGATATACAGCTACTGCAGCTGGTGGCGGTGTTGTTGTGGAATCCATGTGGGCAAATTGCATATTTCATGTGGTAAGTTGTGTGGTTGCAAGGCTGAAGCAGTGAGCAGAAGAGTGAACTTCTGTTGTACATACCATTTTTTTATGTTTATCACCACATTAAAATACTTTCCCTCTGAGCTTATCTTATTGGCCAAACCGGCAGTGCTCCTATTGACCTCATTTGTTGTTGGCTGACTGCTTGACGTCACACTTTCTTGTTTCATCATGAGTCCAAAAGGATATCTAGAACCTTCTCTTCAATTTGTTAAGACTATGTGATGTTGGAATAGTTTGGCTAATTACAGTCAACCTAATGCATTTTACAGCCAATTATATTTTTCATATAATTGGTCCAATTTAGGCCCTCTGAGATAGGATTAACATGTCTGAACAGTTTTAAAAGATTTCTAGGCTGTCTAGACTTGTTGGGAACTGTTTAGAACGATAGCTCCTTAGGGGTTTTACAACCCTATGCTGATAGGATCAATGTGGTCACATGATGCCTTGTGTTCAAACATTGAATGATATAATATTTAAATTCAAAAATTAACATTTTCCGCCATTAGCCGTTATGCTATTTCAAATTCAAATTTCCCGCTAAACATTTTTAATTCCCTCCCATTTTTGATATTTTTCTACCTAAATTTTGAATTTTCCTCAATTCTTGGTACTTTTCTACCTACATTTTTAAATTTCCTGCCAAAAATTTTGAATTTTTCCCCATTTTTGATACTTTTCTACCTAAATTTTGAATTTCCCGCCAGAAATTTTGAATTTTCCCCTATTTTGGATACTTTTCTACCTAAATTTAGAATATTTTCCCATTTTTGATATTTTTCTACCTAAATTTTGAATATTCCTCCTACTATTGATACTTTTCTACCTAAAGTTTGAATTTTCCACTATTATGGCATCATTTCCAGTATGACGTCATTAGTGGTGGGGGGCAGGAAAGGTCACTTCCGGTTAGGGGCAGAGCAAAGTGATCACTACAGGTGGTTTGACCACGCCCATGCTGTGACACTGGTGCCAGTTGCTACAAATTTCGCCACCGGCGACACTAGCACCACCATTGTTCAACATAGCGCATTTTACAGCTTTATTACAGAAATATACAGAATTATATTCATCATATAATTGGTCATGTAGTCACGTGATGCATTGTGGTCTGACATTGGATGATATATTATTTAAATTCAAAAATTAAAATTTCCCACCATAAGCCATTATCATTTAAAATTCAAATTTCCCGCCAAAAATTTAAAATTCTCCTGTATTTTTGATACTTTTTTACCTAAATTTTGAACTTGCCGCCGAAATTTTGAATTTTCCGCCAAAATTTTTGAATTTTCCCCTATTTTTGATACTTTTCTACCTAAATTTTGAATTTCCCGCCGAGATTTTGAATTTATCACAATTATGACGTCATCAGGGGCCACTTCCGGTGGTTAGACCACGCCCACGTCACTTGCGGTGGGAAGACCGCGCCCACGTGACTTCCTGTGGTTAGACCACGTCCCCGCTGCGACACTAGCGCCAGTATTACCAAATTTCGCCAGCAGCGACACTAACGCCACCTAGTGGCAGAATTTGGAACTTTTCGCTGTATACTACTACTGACCATAATTAGCTGATTTAGGTTGAGGGAATGTTTAGGGCCTTAACTATGGAAAATGCCTAGGGCCGGTTATAAAGGGGCCCAAGCTTTAATTTAAGGTTATTATATTTAAATAGCTAATTAAGCTTAATTGATCTGGGCCCTATAGCTTTAGAAAATGCCTAGGGCGCCCCTTTATGGCGGGCCCTATGCATGTTCGAAAGCAATAGGGCCCTGCACAAGTTAGCTTATTTAGGCTGAATTAAGTTTAAATAGCGATGTCCCAGAACTGAGAATAATATAAATAAAATAGAATTTTCTTGAAATTTTCATAGGGAGATTAGACAAAAGTACTATAGCAACAAACAGCATATTTGTACCAACTTTCACTCATAATAAATCGGCGCATTGCCATTTATGTCAATGCTAGACATTTACATTTGTAGTACAAAAAATTACCAATTAAATCCATTGTTTTCTGTATTCGTGTTTACAAGTTTTTGTATTTTTCTTCAGCTAATTAACCAAACAAACAAAATTAATTTAGCAAATTTCACTTTTATTGTAGTCACCAACAATAACCAGTCCCTTGATTTTTGGTGTGGTTGTAACTTGTAAGCAGTCAAGTAATCTACAACGAAGTGAGGATAAAATAGGGCTCCATTTATATTACAATATTACTGATGCAATTCCGATTTTTGCTTTTCTAATTAGTAAGAAAACACTGGTTTATTGATATTTTTCCTAACACATGTCTTTATTTGTCACAATTGGGCCTAAAATTATAATGGAGGTAATGATTAGGGCCCTATGCTTTCGAAAATGCCTAGGGCCGGCCATAAAAGGGCCCAAACTTAAATTTCAGCTTTTACAATTTAATTAAGCTAATATTTGCTTAAATAAACTTTTTAGATGAAATTTAAGCTTACGCCCTTTTATGGCCGGCCCTAGGCATTTTTCAAAGCTATATATATTGCCCTGCTCAATTAAGCTTATTTATGCTTAAACAGCTTAAATTTAAGCTTTCGCCCCTTTATGGTCGGCCCTAGGCATGTTCCAAATGTTTAGGTCCCTGATAATTCCTTCCACTTAATTTTGGCAGCTTAATTAAGCTAATATATAAGCTAAATAAGCTTAAATAAACTTTAATAGCTTAAATTTTGGCTTGCGCCCCTTTATGGTCGGCCCTAGGCATGCTCCAAATCTAAAGGGCCCTGATCATCCCGTCCACCAAATTTTGGCAGTTCTATAAATTTTTTGTCAAAGTTTAGTTGGTCGGTTTTTGGTCATAAAAATGACGTCATTTTTTGGTCATTTAGTTGGTCATTTTTCGGTTAGTAAAATGACGTCCTTTCTGGTCTTTATTTGGTCATTTTGGTTTCGTCATTTTTTGGTCAGTAAAATGACGTCCTTTTTTGGTCTTTATTTGGTCATTTTGAGTTTGTCATTTTTTGTAGGTAAAATGACGTCATTTTTTGGTCATTTTTTGAGTTCGTCATTTTTTGGTCAAAAAAATGACTAAAAAATGACGTGTTTTTCGACGTGAGACGTGTTTTTGGAAATTGCTACTTACCATTGCTACTTGGATTAATTATAAGGCTAGTAAATAGATTTAAAGAATATAAAATAATGATAGGTATTTGTTATCAAAATGTGGCATTTGTGTGGTTAAAATTAACGTGATTTCAAATACGGTTGCTAAAAGAGACGAATCTGCCGTTTGTGAAGAAGATTTTCTTAAAGGCTATAGATACAGCGTCAGCGTGTATTATACATACTTATGTCAGTGACGAGTTTTCTGTGCGTGGTTTAGAGTAGCGATGCTGTAATGGGATTGTCGTCCTGGTTTTAATGTACGAATTATATAAGATGGATGCGCTTCACTTTCACAATGGCCGATATTTTATATTTGCTAAAAGCAGGAATCGACGAGTAAATTGTACATGTTTGTAACCAAGCTATTTCTTGTAAAAGGCACTATAACATCATGTGACTATAATATATTCAGTTTGGCTATTGCGAAGAATGAGCATCTGCGATTTTGATGTGACTATAATAGCATCCAAAACTGGAAAGGTTAATCTAAAATAAGCTCAGATCGATAACTCGGCCGGTTGACGTTGCGCAACTGAGCAAATACTGCTAAATATTTCATATCTGTTTCTGCGTGTCTTCTTTCGGGAAATAATATGGAAAAATTCGGGGGGAGAAAGGGAAATGTTTTACTATACTAAAACATTTCCCTTTTTTTCCCCCCCCGAATTTTTCCATATAGTTACAAATTCAAGAGTAAATTGATTTTCCTTGGGAATGGTTTTACAAGAATATTTGATTATATAAAAATGCTGTTCATGCATTCTACCATTACAATGTGCTGTTGGGGAATGCAATTTCACTAAGCAGGTCAGGTATATCGATTAATACAAATATAGCTCACAGGTAGACATTTGTTTTTTCACGTCTGTTGTATAACAATGTATGTGTAAGCCTATATATTGTGTTTTTTTTGCTCCATTTTCATACCATTTCAGTAAGCGAAAATTCTAAATAGGGTAAAAATATTGCTCAAATGGAAGACCATGCATGGTCAAAGTGGCCAAATGCATGACCTCATTTTTAAGTCATTTTATAAAAAAACACGTCGTACGTAAAAAGTAAACAATGAAAAATTATTATAAAAATGACCAAAAGCGCAATCATTTTTCGACAATGTTAGTGATAGGGGTCATCCATAAATTATGCTTGGTGTTTTAGTTGAAAGTTTGACATCCTCAACCAAATGTACACTTCAAAGCAAAATATCTTTATCTTAAAACAAGATGTGTTGTCAACATTTTTCCTTGTCTGGAAGATAAGACACAAGGATGCATTTTATTAATTGCCATCTAAATTAGTTCATCTTAATTTCTGATGCATCTCAATGTAAATCATCATACTAATGAGCATCAATCAATAATGATGTCCAGGGATTGGGTGCTGGTAAAGGCTATTCCATTAAACCACCCAAAGATACACCATTCCAAAGAAATTACCAAGTGCTGAAAAACACTGCCTATCTGGTGCATTCATATAGATATATGGTATAGTGGGCGGTTTGAGCGGTGGCATTGCCCATGTGCACAAGCTCGCTACCGCCTGTAAAAGGAGCGTCCACAGGGTGAGCGGGTTCCGCCGTCGTTGGCTTGGTTGCGGGAGCAGCACTAGCGGAGCTAGCGGCGGCATCACCGACTCGCTTTAGGAGTCGTTCGGATCGGCGCGGGGCCTCTAACGATGGAGCTGGTCCTTGGAATTCTGTATGAATCCCGGCTACCTCATTCAAGAGGTTATCTCGGGCCTCCATAAGGAGTTCGTTATAGGGGTCCAGCCTGAACCAAGGTGAGGGTGAGGATATTTGACCTAAGTCGCTGTCCTCTCAGAGATATCAATGGCATTTCACTGATTGGGAATTGCTGGAATCCTCAGAGAGACTTAGAGAAGACAAGAGGGTTAAGGTTCAATGGAACAGTTCAGATTTATTCATGCTTTCTGAAACGGAGCGTAGCCATGATTTCTCTCTCTCTGATATTGGTACGTGTTACTTCTTATATAGACCAGGGCCATTCAATGATAACTGGGCTGGAAATATACAATAAGCCTCAGGTATTATCACCTGTCTGCCATTGGATTGGTTACCTGGTCAAAGGAGGAGGAGACAATAGGTTGCAAACAAGCATACGGGATTTATTTGATTTAAGAAAAAGGGGTCAAAAACTCGAACCCTAATTTAGCCATTTTTAGGTTATGGCTGATATTTAGGCCTAAAGCGTAAAAATGTTAAGTATTTCAAGTTTTGTTGTGTGTGAACAAAATTTCCCTAATACAAGATTTGGAAAACTGTTAGCGCTGTTGGATTGCCATTAAAGTAATTACCAGATAGTCTATTCCCTTTCCCTAAATGTGTGTCATCGCAAGGTGTGTAAATTAAGTAATGAGAATGATTTTTTAAATTGTTATTTCTTACACAAAATAACTTTCTTAGGAAGCCACACAGCGCTGGATATGGTTCTTCCAATCCTCATAGCAGTGCTGGAACTCGGATACTGGAATAGCCTTCAGATGTTCAGTTACAGCCATTTAAATATTTTCGGAGAGTCTCAAACACTGCGCTGCTGGAGCTGTGAAACGCACAGTTGCAAACACGTTTTTTGAAATCTTTTTTCATTCACTGGGGATGGCTTAATAGTTAATTAAATAATTTAAAAATAGTTGAAGAATAACATAAAGTAGAAATAATTAAAAAAACAGACTCAATATATTAAATGTTATTGATGATTTCCAGTGATTGGGAGTGTTGCAGTTCCACAGTGCCTATACACGAGCCACCACTGGTGCCACTCCATGCTCTGGCACTTGGTTTCCGGGTCATACTCAAACACCCAAGGCTCGTCACCATTAATGAATGACACACTGGTCCCAGAAATTAGGTATCGTTTTCAATCAATTCCAAAAATTCAAGGCACCATTCCCTCCTGATGTTCTTTTGGTCCTGCAAAAGATTTTTTGGAACCATTCTTGCGCAGATTTTTCTCATTCCCAATTCATTGGTCAAACTCTGATGAACGGTGGTGTGAGTCAAATTCAACTATTCCATGATCATTCTAACTGCAAAATATCCCAGATTCTGTCGACTTTTTCATCAGTTCTTGAAGATGAAGGCTTTCCGCTGCATGGTTGATCTTTAATCTACTCTCTTCCTTCTGAAAATGCCTTAAACCACCGATAAACCAACCTACAGAGGCAAAACATTGCCTCCATAGGCCTGTTGAAATTTTGCAAAAATTTCGGTACTTATCGGTTAATTCACCGCCACTAAAAGTATGGCGTGTCAAAAAGGAGCATAATCACTCATGTTGACTTATACAAAAAAA
>JAQGAE010002421.1:0-17940 GCA_034696685.1 Julus scandinavius | reverse complement strand
TTAGGTTAGGTTAAAATGAATTTTATGAGGTCCACATAACCGAAAAGTGAGGTCGAGATAACCGGAAAGTACCAAAAAAACTTATATGCCGTATTTTACGGAAGACGCACGTTTTTCTTCAAAAAATTGCCTCTAAAATTCAGGTGCGTCTTATACTCGCGTCTGATACTACTTGTTTTTTTAAATTGCTTAAAAATTAAGGTGCATCCTATAGTCCGTAGCGTTTTGTGGTCCGCAGCGTCTTATGGTCTGTGGCGTCTTATGGTCCGTAGCGCCTTGTGGTCCGTAGCCTCTTATGGTCAGTACCCTCTTATGGTCTGTAGCCTCTTATGGTCCGTAGCGTCTTATGGTCCGTAGCGTCTCATGGTCCGTAGCGTCTCATGGTCCGTAGCGTCTCATGGTCCGCAGCGTCTCATGGCCCGCAGCGTCTCATGGCCCGCAGCGTCTCATGGCCCGCAGCGTCTCATGGCCCGCAGCGTCTCATGGCCCGCACCGTCTCATGGACCGCACCGTCTCATGGCCCGCAGCGTCTCGTGGTCCGCGGCGCCTTATGGTCCGTAGCACCTTATGGTCTGCAGCGCCTTGTGGTCCGTGGCGTCTTGTGGTCCGCAGCGTCTTGTGGTCCGCAGCCTCTTATGGTCCGCAGCAACTCATGGTCCGCAGCGTCTCATGGCCCGCAGCGTCTCATGGCCCACAGCGCCTCATGGCCCGCGGCGCCTTATGGCCCGCGGCGTCTCATGGTCCGCGGCGTTTCATGGCTCGCGGCGTCTCATGGCCCGCGGCGTCTCATGGCCCGCGGCGCCTCATGGTCCGTGGCGCCTCATGGTCTGCGGCGTCTCATGGTTCGCAGCGTCTCATGGTCCGCAGCGTCTCATGGTCCGCAGCGTCACAGTCCGCAAAATATGGTATATTGATTCGTTATACGGTTTTATCGCATTATGGTCAACTTTTCCGGGAACGTAAAGCGAGGTATTGGTGTATTCTACATTCAATGCCGCTCGTAACATTTTGCAAGACGGCAAATGAAAAGTGCCGTTTGGTCCGACGGCAAAAAGGTTACAATGTACTACATGAATCGGTACTCAAAAGCTTCTCCCGAGCAGGAGCTTTTGAATTTTCTAGCAGAGTTGGAGCGTGAACACCATGTCATGCGCGTGCCGCTACATAATGAGTTTTGCGTGTCGTCCGCCAGCATCAACACACTTCAGCCCGATGCTGTATTGATGTTAGCACGTTATGCTGCGTTGTAGTGGGGCCAATCTGTGCACATGCCATTGTGATCCATTCCTGATCGGGAAAACAATAGAGGAACAGCTAGAAAAACCAATAGCTATCCTTCCAATCTTGGCATCCTCATTCCTTAAACTGTAAATGAGTTCCAGGTGCAGAGGGTGACCTTGGTATTGTTCCACTCAAGAGGTAACCTGACCTGCAGCTGCAAACATGAGGAAGTGGGTAGAACAAGAATGCAGCCTTAAAACTGGTTTTCCCCTCAGTGAATAGTGTGGAGCAGATGTGGAAGTGAAGTCATTTAACAACAGGTAGGCTGGAGGCTCCTGCCAACTTTCCTGCCACACTGCATTGGGTCGTTAAGTCTTATCAGCAGGCAGGCTGGAGGCTCAATAGTTTGTTTGTTGATTTTTAACGTTGGTCTATTTCTGCAACACAAGGGCCTTCATCGCCTAACCAGAAATAGTGCCTATGAGGGGGACTTGCACCTCTCTCTCGAGGTGTCGGTAGCGTGCAACAATCTACACAGCACCTCGGTTTTAAACTCTCATCCGAAAGAGCCGCCACTTACAAAATTTCTCCCATTCGCAAAAATTCCCACCGACCTCGAGCGGGGAGTGAACCCCGCATATTTGGATCGAGAGTCAAGCGTGGGCTAAAATATACTTTACGTCATTATCGAGATGGCCCGAACGGTTCGACAGATTGCATGAAAACTTATATTTTTGAACAGTACTCGCCGAGACCGGCTACGGAAAAAAAAAACCGGAACGTTTTATATGTCGTATGTAATTTTTTATGTGTTTTTTGAGTTCTGGGTTCTTGTGTGTTAATTCACCGGCACGCCAAGTATGGCATGTCAAAGCCCACTAATGACACAAGAAACTATGGCGTGTTGGGTTAGGTTAGGTTGGGTTGGGTTAGGTTAGGTTCCGTGCCTAAAGTCGAACTGTTTGGGCCATCGCGATAAGGACGTAAAGTATATTTTAGCCCAAGCGTGCAACCCACTCAACCGCTGCCGTCGGCAAGCTCAATAGTTGGTTTTTCTGTGACACGGTGCTGTTTTCTCAATCCACCTGAGTGAAGATACGAATTAGATCTGCATATTTCTGAAATCATTGGCCTTATCTGGGGTTCGGCATCCCCTGGTGTTGTACCGAGCCTTTCGCGCGAGATGATCCGTTTATATGAAATTCGTCGAAAATGTAAATACGATGTTTGCGGATGGAAGTTGGGATGCTTTGAGCCCATTAAAAATGGAGGAAATGCAAATACAAGAACTCCCACTGGCTGCTAAGGAGGGTTGGATTCACAGAAATTCCCCCAGAGAATCCCATATCTAGGGGATGGGGAGGCAGGATTCGGAGTTATCGAGCTTCTATCCGTCATTTTCAACCGTATATTCGTTTCATTCGGGTTTCCTCCATGGCTCAATTTCAATTGATCTTTTTTTTTTCATTTCCGCTCGATATTGCCTCTAGAATGAAAAACAACGACAGCGTTTGTCATCTTAGCGTAAATATATTTTTGTATCTACTTTTAGATCTAGCCATCTGTTGCTCTTTATATCCTCTTTTTATCTGCATTAATAGCATCTATCCCAGAAGGTTTGTTGGCTATCGGCGGTTCCGTGGATGTCATTTTTAAAAAAAAGCAATTTTCTGAACATCGTATAAAAGATTTGCTGGTTGGAGTTGTTTTTGTTGCGCATACTTTGTTTTGTTGATTTTTAACGTTGGCGTATTTCTGCAACTAAGGCTAAACACCAACGCCAGGTGATGAGCCTTCATCGCCTACCTGGGAATTTTGCCTACGAGGGGGACTTCCACCCCCTCTCGAACCCCTCTCGAGGGGACTTTAACGTGCAACAATTAACACCGAAACCTCGGTTTAAACTCTCATTCGAAAGATTCTCCCATCCGTAAAAATCCCCACCGACCACGGCCTGGGAGCGAACCACGCATCTTAGGATCGAGAGGCAAGCACGTGACCCGATGTGTACTTTTGTTAAATCTGTCTGCTCAATCGTAGCAAAATTTGCAAGAATGGTTTTCTCGCGAGACGATCGCATTGCCGTTATGTTTTTTACCAAAAATAAGAAATTTAGTGCAAGAAAGTTTTTGAAAGAATTTTCTGAGAAGAGCTGGTCGAGAAGTCCATTTTTTAAATTTTAGGCATCATTTTTTTGGGCTCACGGTGTATATTATAACGGCACTCTTTAAATTTTTATACATTATATTTTACGGACTATAAGACGCTACAGACTATAAGACGCTACAAACCATAAGACGCTACAGACTATAAGACCCACCTTAATTTTTAAGCAATTTTTTTTGGAAAAAAACAAGTAGTTTAAGATGCAAGTATAAGACGCACCTGAATTTTGGAGGAAATTTTTTGACGAAAAAAAAGTGCGTCTTATAGTCCGTAAAATACGGTGATAAAAAGAGTTAAAGATTTTTCATCGCTAATCAAAATGAAAGTTTAATTAGCGATGTTAATTACTATTTTCTGGTTGGTAAAGGGACAACCGTGCGTGCATCGAAGTAGTAGGTGTATACAATTGAAACCAAGCTTATTTGAATAAAGTGCAGTAGATTTTCAGCTGGGAGTACTCTCAGAACTGAGTCAACAGTTGAAGTGAGAGTTTTTTAAACGACTCATGTCCCTAGTGGTTCCCATGACCATGGAAGCCAGTTGCTCAGTGCCTCAGGCATGTGGAATTAACTATGCAACCCCTCTTTATCCCCCACAAGTATGTGTAATGCATCTGTCAACAACCTGATGCATTAACAGAGGGCTAAAAGTATAAATATTTAAAAAAGGTTAAAACCTTTTAGTGTTTCCCCTCTCTCTCTCTCTCTCTCTCTCTCTCTCTCTCTCTCTCTCTCTCTCTGTCTCTGTCTCTCCCCTCCTGTTACCTTGGAAGCAAACCTTCCCCACCAAACATACAAATAAACCGGTTTTGAGAAATCGACTGCTGCAGGGAATGACATTTGAAACCTACTTTGTCATCAGATAAAAGCTGCCGCCCACCTGGCGAAAGTGGCGCACAACTCACAAAGCACATGAGCTCGCTCACTCCAGACAAAATTGCGTGCCTGTTTCACACTGGACGAAAGTGGCGCACAATCAACAATCACTCACGCATTCCGGATGAAATTGCGAGCCGATTCACACCTGACGCACCTCAGGGAAGCACGAAAGATCGGCGCTCCTGCTAATGGCGTTCTATTTGTGACCTACCATGTTTTCTTGCGGGCCGCCATGTTGTGCGCTTCCAAAGTGCTTTATGAATCCGGCATGGCGAGGCGGATTTTTGTGACGTCATGTGAGCTGCGATCAATAGCTAGTGCGCATGCGCGAGCCTCTACTTCCTGAGTTGGCAGACGAATTTTTGTGCTTTTTGAGCGAAAGTCGTCCAGTGTGAAACAGGCACGAGCCGACGGCTGACTCATTTTTTTCCTTTGATCTACACCGCCTCCCGAGCGATCTTGAAAATGAGTCTAGACTCACGATTCTGGACTAAAAAACGCGTCATAAGTTTGCTGAAACAAAAGTGGTAAGCAAACTTTTTTGCAATTTTTTTTCAACAAACCTTCAATCAGATTCATGATACTCTTGGTGGAGACGCTCCTTTAAGTGTTACGGGTGACAAGTTATTATGTGGATTTCCGTAAACAAATGGTCAGTTAAAATCTAACAACATCAGCAGATAGAGCACGCATGACTTCCTATGTATCCACATAAACAGAATTTTCCTAAATATATTTAAAAATAAAAGTGGGGTGGAGGGGACTTTTGGCCCACCCTGTATGGAGTTAATGCGCCAAACCTGTTTCTAGTCTTGTAGGGAGAAAATAATATATGGACATATATAATATATGAAATATCATGTGGGACATAACTTAATTTTTCCACCAGACTCCAGATGTGGTTCTATTATCCGGAATGCGGTTGGTGAAGCATGCAAATCAAAGATGGCTGTACAGTACCTTCGTAATTGACCAGTCCGTCCCCGTCGATATCCGCTTCTTTGATCATATCGTCGACTTCTTCGTCCGATAATTTTTCCCCTAGATTGGTCATCACATGACGAAGCTCCGACGAACTTATGAAGCCATCACCATTTTTATCAAAAACTCTGAAAAATACGAACATAATATTTCGATTAAAGTTGGCAGATGGTTCTTTTTACTCAATTCATTCACCCTCGTAACACAGGTTGAGGACCATCTTCATATATGACCAATATTGTGATTATGATCCATCATATGACATACCTGAAGGCCTCCCTCAGCTCCTCTTCACTATCAGCATCTTTCATTTTTTTGGACATCATTTGTAGAAACTCGTTAAACTCTATTGTACCGTTACCTAAGGGAAAATCAGAAACAAAACAAGGGATTAAAAAAGGTTTATTCTATACACTTCATTTTTTTGTGCCCACAAACATAAGTTTATATTTACATATTGCTTGGCCAGAAGTTCACATTGGCACAAAAAGTACATAAACTAAATAACGGGAAATTGATTTCACAAAACAATATTTTGCTATTTTCCTACAAGCACTATAATTTGAAAATTTACTGCTAAGGAAAAACTAGTACAGTTTAGTAGAAACTCTAATCTGTTATGTCATTCACTTAGGAGATATAATCTCAACCTTCTTTTGAGCTCGCCAATCTTGTTTATTAACAAAATGTTGTCAGGTAATTTGTTAAATAATGTATTTATTATAAAGTGTCTAAGTTTCTCCCCCATATTCATTATTAGCAACAGAAATAATAAATGCGTAAGTCGATTTTCTTAACATGTTTGTTTAAACCTTTTTTCAAAACTGGACCACCCTATAAACGGACCACCGTAAAAGTTTAATTTTACCCACATTTTCTTAAAAGAGGCAAAATTGGAAAATGGGATAAGAGGAACATATAGGAACCATGGGGTGAGCAATTTACGTGCGCAAAACTATTTGGCCTTTGACCATGTTTTCAAGGTCATTCACACAGGAAGTACTTGAAGGATGCAAAATAGACATGGTTTGACTATGAAAGTTGTAGAGGAGGATGGTATCAGTCTAAAAATGCTTTCTTTAGTATAACAATGTCCTTCTGTGAATTTATTTCAAGTTTCTTGTGATGGACATTGATGCACTCCTGTACAACTTCGAAGCATTGCAGTGAATCCAAGTGACCCTTTTCAAGGGAGAGAACATGCCCAAAAACAGGTGTTTTTATTGATAATGTGTTAATTAATCTCTGATTGAAAACCAAGTAGAGTTAGTGGGCACCCACCACATCTTGCTGGAAGGGGTTACATTTGGGTGTTACAAGGTTAGGAAATCATAACGAAAATTAAAAAGACAGGAAACAGGAGGTTATATAGGGGGCATGGTTTGAATGATGGGAGAGTTCATCAGTTAGGATATTGGCTATTCTGTATAGCAGCCAGATGGTCGGGGGACTGGGAAAGGATAGTAGAAAATTAAAGAGGTCTGGAGGGTAGACAAGAGGTAGAGGTATTGAATTTTGTTTTGTGGATAGAATGAGATGGTGGCGGCAGTTGTAGTCTCTGATTGAAAGTAAACCACCATATGCAATACATGTGTTTCCTATAAGACCCAAAGGCCCTTTAAATGGGTCACATGGCTTCACTGCAATGCTTCGAAGCTGTACAGGAGTGCATCAACATCAATCACAAGAAACTTGAAATAAATTCACAGAAGGACATTGTAATACTAAAGAAAGCATTTTTAGACGGATACAGTCCTTCTCTACAACTTTCAAAATCAAACCATATTTCTATTTTTCATCCTTCAAGTACTTCCTGTGTGAAGGACCTTGAAAACATGGACAAAGATCAAATAGTTTTGCACCATTAAATTGCGCAACCCATGGTTTCTATGTTCCCCTTATCACCTCATGTGCGCATGCTCTGTTGAACGGTCAAATTCGGCGTTAAATAAACGTTTAGCATGCAATCTGACGGTAGGGCTCCGTCCCATGTAAAAGTTTCCATCCGACATGCGCAGACTGTCAAAATCACGTTAAATGTGTTCCACCGTTGAAAACGTTCTATGTGAATTCTTCACATTTTTCAGGTATATGTGCAATTTAAAAAAAAAACACGGTTATGTTGCCCTTTACCCAGAATCCCTTGCGCGTTACTATGCCCATGTGCGTTTGGAAATAATGACGTCAACGGTAATGGTGATTTTTCTTGCTAAATCTCTCTATTAATAATGTTCATCATAGAGCAGTTTTATTCAAGACATAATTTTTCGTAATTTCATTGAGAAAATTAGAGAAAACATCTTGTGAAAATCATGGTGTGCCGTGACAATTTTGTCTCATTATCTTGTGTAGCTTGACATTTTGTGTGTAGCGAGATAAAAATTGACTGGGTTAAATGGATAAATTTGGGAAAACTATGTGAAACAATCTGACATTTTATATTTGTGTTAAATGTGTACACCTAGTGACCTAACCTGAAGCATCTTATCAGATGACGTCACGTGAATAGCGACAATCATTAATTGAGCTTTGCTTGTGCAAACCCTTGATTTCGTTCGGATATATATATAAAATAACGTACATAATAAATCGATTGACATAGAAACACACATTAGGGCCTATGGATGCCGGTGGAAGTCTAATGAGAAAATCCCTCCGCCTATCGAAGAAGGGCCGCCCTATTTTTTTGGGCATGAAAAAGCATTCTGAAGAGAACATTTTATACCCCTCCATTTACCCCCTCAAAATGTGACTTAGGTGGGTGAGGATTTTTTTTCTCTTTCTAAACGCTGTTTTTCAGAAACACTGTAATCGAATGAAAAAGGGCGGAGGGATACCAGACAAAATTTCCCCTTGTCGGGGAACATGTTGATGGAATGACAATGGCAGAATCTATCTTCGAACCCCTCTCAGCGTTTTTTGTGTGTGTGCTCCCATTCATAAACAACACCCAAACTTTGCTTTAAGACAAATTCTTTTATACGCAATGAGATTAGACTGAATCTGAATGCAATGGCTGGTCCGCGGGGAACCTTAAGTAAATGTATATGAAAAAGGGTGGGAAGGTATAGGTGGAAGGGGCGAAGGGGGTGATAAGGCACGGCGGAAGGATGTGGGTGAAATAAGACTAATGTACGTGGATGCATTTAGATCATGGTTTCTGTGTCAGGGAGATCGTATATAGCATTTCGCGAACATCTGAAAAAAAAGGGGGAAAAAACCGAATAAACATTCGCTTAATTTAGGAATGGAGAAATAGATTGAGTACTTAAAGGGAATCTGTAGCTTTACACCATTGCTTTTTTCTGGGAGTAGAAAGACTAGAAATATAAACGTCTGAATGACTTTGAGCCTATGGTTTAACCCTTTGTCGATAAACTTGAAGTAAGATTTTTGGTAGGGATAACTATAGTTAAGGTACTAATGTTCATTTAAATTTCCAGCCATTTATATCAATTTATAAGCCTATAAAGATTTTTAACGCCACTCCTCCCCCTAAAAATCAATTTTACGATTGTAAACATATTAGGGGACTTAAGGACACAGCAAGTCCTCGACCAACATTAAAGGTCACTCGCCAAATATTCTAAATTCTCAAATAAAAACAGAGTATAATTTTCAGAATTAATCTTCACTTTGCGGTACGCAGCTTTTATCGTAATCCATCTTAATCTGGGTCTTAAAATTTCCTCGCAAACAAGCCACTTAAAATGTGACTCATTGCTCTAAAACAACTTTCGCTAATGAATAGCTTTCTCCTGAGCGCCACCAATTTAAGACCCAACTCGGATGCTTTTTGAATGTTCAGTAAATAATCCTTAATACCTAAAAAACAAAACTTCTTTACAATTTCCCAAGCTTATTACTAAAATAAAACAAGAAATTTGCTCTGTACTACATTTGTCAAGACCAGTAATGTAGTGGAAAGTTGTAGTAAAGCTTACGTGTATTGCAATGAAGCTTATGTGTAAGGCAGTAAAGCGTCCAGAAATGCAGTGTGTATGCTTCGCTGTAATACCCAATTATTTCATTTGCATGACTTCTGGACCACCCTGTATACAGTACTGTAGATTACTACATCACGTGCATCACTATGTATCCGTCCTGCTTGTATTCCTGGCGTGATAACATGCCAAAACTAACCCGTTTCAATCCCAAACAGACGAAAGTCTCACATTGTCCATGGTGTACAAATAAAAAGAACAGGTATGGACTATTTGACCGATGAATTGTCATATACAGGGTGACCACAAAAAAAGTGGTACCTTTTTCATAAATTCGTAACGTTTTTGTTTTCTAATTAAAGTAAATCTAATTTTGCACAGATTTATTGGCAACAAACGTATGAACAAAACAGCTATTTCAATTTGTATTCAAAGTGTCCTCCATCCGCTGCTACACATGAACGGAGGTAAACATAGATTTACTTTTATTAAAAAGTTACGAATTTATGAAAAAGATTACCCTTTTTTTGTGGCCACCCTGTATAGCTATGTAAAACCCATATTAAGTTTTTGTATGGCTAAACATGTAGTACCAGTACACGTAAAGTCAAGTAAGGTTATTGTAATGAACTGATTGTAATATCCGTACTAGCCATGTAACAAGTCCATTCTTGGCTCATGGATTAAATTTCTGGTTAATCCTGGAATGACATACCTGGAATTGATTTAAAATTGTACGGGTCATCTCAGAATAGCTGAGAGAGCGCAATTCACAACAGAATCCATATTTGATGTTCAAGTGTTTGACTTCATGTCCCATTTATCTAGGGTTCAACTGAACTAAGGAAAGTGTTGAGCGTGGCTGTTTATGGGGAAAGTGTTTTATCTAGAATGAATCTCGATACATAGATGGCGAAATAGAAGAAAGCCTATTTATTTCTATCTTTATTACGAAGCCCATAAATTGACTTTGGTTTTTGTTTTTTTCAGCCTTCGACAAACTATCGCTAATGAACGATGGAGGCCTCGCGTTGTTTTCCCATCGATTTTTTTTGCCTTTTTCATTTAAATATTGGAGATCGACGTTAGGCCTACAGAAGGGGAAAACAATGCGTCGTTTGACGTCAGCGATTTATTGTTCAATATGTCTCTGGCTAAATACACGTTGCAGTAATAAAGACAACGAATCAATGGAGCTCAGAGTTGCGATCAATTTTCATTTAGTACAGACTTGGTTCGTTTAATAACTTTTTCCCAGCCCAAAGTTAATTAAATTTTTACCACGAGGTCCATAGAAAACAACCGACATTTATCACTAGTAAGATTATAACAGCGCCATCCATTAGATATATGCAAATTTCTATTTGCTAAAACCCTGGTAATTAAGTGTACTGTATATGTACAACTGGTGTAAAAATATACTATATCCTGTACGTGTATCCTGTGTTTTTTCTATGAATGATCATATATGGCAGGGTCGTCCAACTTTTCATTCCTACAGGACCGCAAGTGAACTTTGACAAATATCTACAGTACTTTATGAATGGTATCAGAATACACGATTAATATTATCAACTTGCTTTTCGAATTATGCAAGAAGTAAGGAGCCCTCTGGTCTTCCTGTGTGTGTGTGAGGGGGAGGGGGCCCTTCGAAATCTTAATTGAGGACCCTCCATTTTTGCAGATTAGGAATTTCCACTTTAACTTAGTGTTTTTAAGTGCAGATTCGCAATCTGCAAAAAAATTGTGGATCCCCATTTAAAATTTCAAAGGGCCCCTTACAGGTAGAGATGGGGTGACCTTAATTCTTCCATAATTTAAAAGGCAAGTAGATAATATTAATATTATATTCTGATAACTTTTATGATTTAGTGGTTATTTTAAAAGATATTGGACAGATCATAATAAATGAAACACCCTGTAGATTGAGATAGGTCTAATTTCTGGTCTTATCATATGAAAAATGATTAATATGAACTATATGTCTAATGTGTATGAATATTGCATATGTCGATCCATATACATTTACTGTCATTTAAAAGAACAAAATGAGTGTTAATACGTGAATGTCACAGCAAAGACTTCATTTAGATATCAATTTGGGAATTCATAAAACCATTTTTGCAGAATTGCAGAAGCTCATTCCCTTTCCTTAATGATCTCCGTTATTCGTTAATTATTTTGCAACGCCAGGCACGAAAGGAATCATTAGCATGATGCTCGTCTAAAAATAGCAGATTGTAATTATTTTCCAGTTCACTTGGATGGTGTAAGAATGTCACAACGTATAATCACGGTGTTTATGTTTTGTAGAAGAGTGAACTTGCTTGTGACGGTTTTTAATCTATTGACGCCAATTTATTCGCATCAACTTAGAAAAGTGTCAACAAACCTCTTCTGTAAATTGCCAATTTTTTTTCCAGTTTTCCAATAAAAACCACGGAAATCTCCAATTTGGTTGTCATGGAAGATAACAAGTGTAGGTGAAAAACTTCCTTTTTCCATTATAGAAAATGACCTGTTGAGTTTTGAGTTGTTGAACATTTATTTATAACGGGAAATCCAGGGCTTCTAAACTACAGATTTTTGCACTGAAATGCAGCACAATCAAAACCAACGCATTGTTAGTTGATTATATGGCATTTTATAATGTTGAGCACGTTATTCAGCACCCCCTGGTGGCGTATGAGCTTTTATCAAAAGCTGACCCGCTCACACGCCACCAGGGGGTGCTATACAATTTTTGAAAAGAATTTTGGGATCTCTAGACGTGGAGTGATTCAATAAAAGTTTTAAACACACGGCACACAAAATGGCACTAAAATTGGCACGGTACACTGCACAACATGCCAAAAGTGTCACGGCACAGCTTATGTTTCACAAGAATAGGTTTGCTTGCATTTCCTCAACTAAAATGGTACAACTAAAGGATTTACAACTATGAAATGTCAACTAAACAGATTTTCAACTAGGTTTATTAAACTAAACATCAATCAGGTGGTTTTTATTCTTCTGAGTTAGGTTAGGTTAGGTTATAGGTTAGTTAACATTTTTTAGTTGTAAATAATAAATTTATAAAAATGTAGTTGTAAATCATTAGTTGAACCAAATTTAGGTAAAATTTTTTTTAGTTGTAATACTTTAGTGGAATTTTTTTTTGTTGAAGAAATTTAGTTGAAATTGCATGACTCCATCCGGTTCACACATCCGATTAACAGTCGGTGATTTCCACCGACGAAATATCGTTCGAATCCGAAGGCAAAAACCTGACGTGTGAACCGGGCCTAACAAGATCCAGGATCTAGAAGACAAGTATGTTCGTACCATGCGCGATTTACCAAATTTGTTGTTTTCTTACCGTCGACGTCTACTTCCCGCACCATATTTCTGAGTTCTTGTTCCGTCGGTCTTTGTCCCAAAGATCTCATTACGACTCCTAATTCCGCCGCCGTAATCATGCCGTCTTCATCCTTATCGAAGAGCATAAAAGCTTCTTTGAATTCTAAGAGACAAAGAAAAAAACCGAAAAAAAATACTTTTACGAGATGTTTTTTTTTACAACGAACCGAAATCTTCAATTTCATCCGACTTATTTTCAAAATAATATTTCTTAGAATTACACGAACAAACATAATGTGTATACGATTGCAAACCGCCTTAACATCGCAATTTGTTTTTCCACCTTAAGAAGTGGCCTATTCCGAGTGCAAAAATTCAATACTGTATATGGCTAGACCAGAATGTGGACACAGTTGTGGAGATATATCTTGGGGTGAAAAATTATATAGGACCATTATTTGTCCACCTGGGAAGAACCGTATACAAGGTGTTTCCTTACCATGATCTGTCCAGTATCTTTTAAAATAAACAGTAAATCATAAAAGTTATCAGAGTATATGAGATCAATATTATCAACTTGCCATGTGGTTGGGCCGGTGGGCCCTTTTGATAATTTAACTGCCCCCCAGGCTCCTCACAGGGAGCCCCTTAACATTTGCATAATTTGAAAGGCAAGGTGATAATATTAATCTTGTATTATGATAACTTTTATGATTTACTGTTTATTTAAAAAAATATTGGACAGATCATGATAAATGAGACACCCTGTATCAGTGCTGGAAACACTAGTCGTATACGCTATTTTGGTGGGGACCATTAAAGAAAGGTGTCCCCAACATTTATGAAAAAAATGACCCTAGGCCTTACCTATCACGTGCCCATTTTAGGACATCCTTTTTGAATGGTCCCCACTCTTACATCGTCTATGGCTGTTATCAACAGCCCTCGTGTGAAGGTACCTATTGACATATTTGTACATGTATATATGGACACTTTATGGAGATATATATATGGGCAAGTATATCCATACATGGATATATATGGGCAAATATGACCATATATGGGAGAGTATGGCTGTACCTGGCCATTTATGGACTTATGTATCTAACCATACGTATATGACCAAACGTGTCCAATTTCTGGTCTAACCATATTTGAAATTACCCATGCATGGCCCATGATTGGATTTTTTTCACAGGGGACCCTACATTTCGTTTTAGGTTTACATTATTTAGTATGCAGGCTCCTCCCTGTAATAAGCTACTGTAGAATATATACATAGGTCCTCAATAGTGTTTCGGAAATGAGTATTTCCATATAGTTTATATATAGACGATGACGAATCCGTATTTTTTGCCATCGGTTTTTATGCCATATATTTAAAAGCAGGTTCAATTGAAGAATAAGAAAGATGTAGAGAAAAAAGGGAGTGTGAAAAACGACTTTTGCTGCACGACAATGGAAAGACTGGCGTCAAAATCAGGCCAGTGAAAGATGGCCGGGAAACCGATAGCGAATTTTGATTTTTTTTTCACTCTCTCAATCTCGACTATTTCTCGTTTTATATTCCAGAAACGTAAAACATTTGGATGCAAATGCATCTTCTTACGCATTAACGAATGGCAAACGCAGCCTTCGTTCGGACGGAACACAACGCAACGCACTTCATTACGACGATTTATTCGCGACGGAAGGAAATTCCTCAAAACTTTTCTTCGTAGTTGTTGTGTACATACATATAGAGCTCAGCAATTTTGAAGAGGAAGATCCAGTGTATTATTTAATAAAGGTCACAACTGTTTCGAAATGAAAACCCTAGCCAAACTTGGACAAATTGTACTCATAAGTAGGAGTACTGATTACGATTTCAGTGGAATCATACTGTATAGCAAGACCGTATATATGGGGGGAATATTGGGGATAGATCCCCCCCCGAAATACAATAATTTTACAAATTTCCACCCGAATCCGCAAATTTTTACGATTTTTGGACCATACCCATGACCCATGGACCAAAAAATGACGTCTTTTGGACCTAAAAATGACCAAAATATGACGTCTTTGGGACCACCTCCCCCTTCCCCGAAATGTGATCACATATACGGCCTTGCTGTATAGTATATATGTAGAGTACATGTAATCAGTAGTCATATGGATTAAGTAATCAGACTTAGGCAAATAGTAATCATCAGTACGAGTACTGATTACGATTGCAGTGGAATCACAAATGACGTCTTTTTCGGTCAAAAAAAGACGTCATTTGTTGGTCATTTTTAGGTACAAAAGACGTCATTTTTTGGTCATTTTTTTTGGTCCCAAAGACGTCATTTTGGAATGACACTTTCACGTCATTTTTTGTCATTTTTTTTTGGTAAAAAATGACGTCTAAATGACGAACTTTGCTACCTGGGTTATAATCAGTAGTCATATAAAATGAGTAACCAGACTTGGGGAAAATATGTACTCATGAGCAGAAGTGCTGATTGAGTACTTGTGGAATCATACTCCATAGTATGAGTAGTACCGTAATAAGATCTGGGTAAATTGTACTCGTGTATATGAGTACTGGATACGAGTATGGAGGATTGCCAAAGTATTGTTTAGGAAACAATTTATTTTAAATACCGCAGGTTTTATTACAAGAAGAAACAATTAAACTTAAAAAATGTTGATGAACATGAGGACACAATATAAACCTTCTTAGGAATTAGCAAAATCTTAACAATTAAAGGGGAAAAATATCAGTATATCCGATAAAAACAGAACCATAAATAGAATTGTAAAAATTAGAATACATTCATATTAGCTATTAGGATGACCTTCATGCTACCCTCAATGCGAATCAATTGCTTACTCAAAAGTATTTCTATTCATACTCGATTACATTGGTACTCATAATTTCAGATTACGTTAATACTCAAGGGCATTTGTAGTCCCACATGACTCCTACATAGCTACATACGAATTCTACATTGCTAAATACGACTCCAACATGGTTAAATATGACTAACATGGCTAAATCCGACTCATAATGGATAAATACTCCCACATGGCTAAATATGACTCCAGCAAGGATAAATATGACTAGCATGGCTAAATACGACTTCTACATGGCTAAACACGATTCCAACATGGCTAAGTATGACTCATAAGGGATAAATATGACTCCAACATGGCTAAATACGACTCATAATGGACAAGTATGACTTTTTACAATGCTAAATACGACTTCTACATGGCTAAATACGACTAAAACATGGATAAATATGACTCCCACATGGCTAAATATGACACCTACAGGACTAAATGCGACTCCAACATGGCTATATAATGACTCAAACATGAATAAATATGATTCATAGTGCAAAAGCATAACTCCTAAATGGATAAATATGGCTCCTACATGGCTAAATCCGACTCCTAAATGGCTAAATATGACATGAATATAGTACAAACAAGTACATACACAGCTTTTCCACTCGAGATAACACTTGTTTATTGTACACTTGAATGTGTTTAGAATTCATACTTTATTCAAACAAAAGTTTGAAAAGCAAAACCTGTTTTGCATTTTAAAACGTGCATAAGGTTCGCATAAAGATGTGTGCATACTACGCAATAACTTCAGTGCATATATTCGGAAAGACAGAGAAAATGAAATCAAAATGAAATCGATTTCGAAACTATCTTTTTCTACTCTGTATTTCAATTCATTGAGACTGAAAAAGCAGCCATTTAGAAAATCCCAATTAGGCTTACTCCCCCACATTAGGTTTATTCATTAAATTAGCAATTATAAAATTTTAATAGCGTGCAACCGCTGTTTTAATTTGGCAGTGGGATAAAATTTCTTCATAAAATGAGAGTAGAAATCAGACCAAGCACGTTTCCCATCTAGGAATTAAAATTTAAGAGACGTCGTTTATTAATGCTTTTATCATTTTGAAATTGGTACACATTCACGAGTCTATAAAGGTGCAAAGACGAAGATGCTGTAGCATCCCATTGGGATTTAAAGTAATTACGATTGACACCTAGGACGATATTAAATATTAGATTAAAGCCCAAACTCGTTAAATTATACGGGCGATTTTCATATGGATTTTGGACTAAAAATCATTGCCAAATTTTGTGATCAACTTCCTATACTTAAGCTCGCCAGTTACATATATGTGTTTTAAACGTTAGTGAAAGGGGAAATGGACTCCAGAAGAAATGTGTCCCCTGTCCTAAATGTACTTGCATTTTTAAAACCTCGGGAGCCTCGGAAATTTATAGGATGGGCCTTGGTATGTTGCAACAAATTTTCTGGACACCCTACTTTTCAAAATAATTAAGATAACGTCTATAGGAAAGGGAAGGGGGAAGTGGGATTTTTGGGCGAAAATGGACACCATGTGGACAGGAAGTCAATTTTTGAAAAAAATTCGGGAACATTCTTTTTCAATGGCCCTAAATCTGAGGTTTTTGCTAATAGCATGCAACCACTCTGCAACTACACATGGTTGCAAATTGGTTAAATTTGTTCCAAATACAATCAATTCGTGATCAATCTTGCAACTGTTCGGCAATCAGTTTTTTCCATGAGGGTTATGAAATTATGTTTTATCAAAGAAATTAAATGTTGGCCCAACGTTGAGTTTTATAGCACTCAACGTAAGTATACTCAAGTTGGAATAGTAAGGAGTTTAGATTCACTCTAAAAAAAAAATGAATTTTCACGAGTCTTTACCTCCAAACAAAAAATCTGGGTTTAATTGGAAATCCATCCGAACTAAATTGAATTTGGAAAAACCGAGAGCTAATTTTGACGAATAACGAGGATAAAATTGAAGAGGCGTAAAGCGATGATCATTAGGACGACGATGACATTTTCACGAAAACTTAAGCTACTTAATGCCAGTTTAATTATATTTCACGATGGAAAAACCGACGAAAAGATGATGAGCGAGTGTGCATCGCAGATAGACGCCATTTACTACTATTGACGAGAGAAAAATTTCACACAAAAATGACTTAAAAACCACTCGCAAAGTCACGTTTTTCTACGGCTGCCATTCAATTACGCTAGGCCTAATTATGAAATCCCAAGTATAGTCACTTAGCGCTAACCCGGGTGGAAAAACTACATAGGAACATATGTCCATAAATTATATTCGTCAAATTCCACTGAAAATATGTATGGGCATATATGGCGATTTATGTGATCGTATTTGTATGTGCCCGGAGTAAAAATTAACTATGCACATGTATGGGTTATATAGGCCATTTGTGGGCGACGTATGGTCACATATATGGGCCTGATTGACCGTGTATGGGTATTAACCTTGATGCTACACATAAAACTACATGAATTAAGGTATTACATATTGCTATGTATTATCCATATTGCTATGTATTATCCATATTTT